>JBAMJV010012106.1:0-55759 GCA_037951105.1 Echinarachnius parma
AGCCCGAATTTCCTATCTACTATGTAGGTAAGCACCAAATTGCACAATTTCAAGTCCAAAAATGCAAAAATTCCCTACGGTGGGAGGGGGGACACCCCCCTCCCACACCCTCGCCCCGCTCAGTAATTTCGCTCCCTGTGTTGGGGTGCATATTTATTAGTGTGTCAATTATTTGTTTTCTTCTCTTCGTGAAAATATATTTAAAATTTCTGGTCGATCAAATCATAACACGCTTTCCCAGATACAGTCAATTTTAAGCCCGAATTTCCTGTCTAGGTAAACACCAGATTGCACAATTTCAAGTCCAAAAATGCAAAAGCTCCCTACCATGGGAGGGGGGACACGCCCCTCCCACACCCTCCCCCCGCTCAGTCACTTCGCTCCCTCGGGCTTGGTCGCTTCGCTCCTTGCAATGTCTCATTCTCACATCTTGCTCAAAGTTGGAAGTACTGTGAGTGTGGTTGGGCATGAGCCCCTACACACACACAATTGTGAGCCCCCCCCTCCCCCCAGGTGTAAGAACCTGTCTACGCCACTGGGATGAATGATAATCTGCATCAAATTATATGGTATGTGGTTTGATATTACGCAGTTTGGGAATGGAAATGTATACAGTCCTTTTATAATTCTCACTTTTACGGACAATTTTTCGGCGATTTTGCATCGAACTGAATTCAGTGAATTTGATTCAGAGCATTTTGCTGCAGAGTGAAATCAGTCAGTGAGTGCAGTAATGATGATGAATTTTGCAAATTCCTAATAAATTCACACTCTAGAGAGTAGATAGACTGGGTTCTAATTGTGGCAAGTTGTTTCAAATATTCCAGCAAAATAAACAATTCCGTGGTTGAGCTCGTTTTATAAAACAAATAATACAACGGTATTATTATCGTGCCTTATGTAAATTCATCGCGCTCTTGGTTTTGTTAGATGTGCGCTACGCACATCTAACAAAACCTCGCGTGCGATTTTTGAAGAGCTAAATGAACACACCCCAGTTGGTGTCAGTGATCGGATACAAAATATATTCAAGATGCTCAAGTTTTCTTTACTGCCACGATTGTTCAATTATTCGAATATTAACAATGAGCAAGAACAAACAAGCCCACTCAATCCATGCAAATGTTGTATTTAACAGCGGTCTTTATAAAGCAAAGGATAGTGTCACATTTCCTTCATTAGTATAACAAAATAAGGGCTGTAATCTTGTGTGTGCTCCGGTATCGGTTTTGTAGGGTATCGGTTTGGGGCCGTGCTCGAAATATAATAATCTAACCATGGCAGATACCATTATGATGATAAGGAAATAGTATGATTTATAGTTCAGTCATACAAATAAAGCAGCACCGAATAAACACAATTTTGTATTGGTTTCATGAGGCTCAGAACTTGATTTAATTTTTTACCAGTTCACAGTTGATCATTACAAGAAACACTTTACAATCATCATTTAACATGATTAAATATACTTTCGATGTCTAGCAAAATTTGTATGTATTCACACTCTTGTCGCATTAAATTGTGAATAATGGTATGGCATAGATTTTATTAATATTGAAGCAGAATATAGCGGTAAAGTGTGCTTGTATGTTAGGTGTGGTTTTGTGTCCTGATACAGTCTAATCAATATTTAAATGAGTAGATTCTAAAAATTTGGTCAAACAAAACCTGTGCAATATTGAGAAGCACTCAATATCACACATTAGTTAATGTCCACCCGGCCATATGGTTGCAGTTGATGTATGAATATTGAAATGCAGTCCATAGCAACTATTCAATAATAATTCAAAAATAAATAATTGCACAAAAATTGTAAAAATATACAAAACTGGTTTAGGTCAAACTGCTTTCAAATATTCAACGTGAACCCTAATACAGATAAACAGAAGTCAACATTTGTTTGCATGTCATGTAACCTTAAACTCCCCTAGTTTTGAATATTCGTTTTGTGTGATTTGCTTTCACATTTGCATTTATTTCAATGATTATCACTATAACTACTTTGGTAATGTATAGTCACTGTGTGCAATCAATCTTATTTCATGTAAAGGGTTATGATTGTAAGTTTCATTTTATTGTTGTTTGGGAGTAAATATTTAATATAAGGTATAAAGTAACTATGGAAACCAAAATATGAACTTTCACATTCACATTTTATAGGACGTATACGAGACTGATACTAAACGAAAAGCAGCACAACTTCACAAAGTGGTTTATTAACTAAAATACTATACAATCGAATAGTGAACAAGGAAATATGAACTAACACAATTATTACAACTTAAATGGGCACGCATATATATACCAAACTTAGCCCACATGTTTGTAAGTACTTAAATACACTACTGTTCATTTAATATTTTATAAACTAACCTCAATCAAATTTAATGCCAGCCCTACAAAGGGCCCTACAAAGACCAACTTAGTAATTTACTTTATATAATACATTTTTAGTCTAGTTTGATAAGACACTAGTGATATGTCATCTTAATGGGTACGGGCCATAACATCCTTGACCGAGCAGATGGATGACAAATGGTTCGTCGATTACGTGACGAGAAGCTCCAAGATTTCTGCATTCACAAAACGACTTGAGGTTGTGACAGCCCAACGGTGGTATGGATCGTACCCATTAATATGACAAATCACGAGTGTCCAGACGGCGATCTTCTGTACACCCTAGTCCAGGGACGTCCGGTAAATCTTGGTTGCATGGTATGGGGTGGACACTTGGTAGTTTGTCTTGCTCGGTGACCATGTTAGAGCTATCTCTGATCTACACTTTGGCGGAAGGCGTTGATTCCATAGTGTTTAATTCATAGATGACGAAGGCTCCATTTTGGCATTTCCGGTTTCTACGGCACAGGTTAAGCAATTTGCGATTATTTATCCGGGTGGTTAATCGTGGACGGCCTAGAGATTCCCGTAGCTTTAATTAACCCTCCATCCGATGACGTCTGAGGATTTTACAGACCGTAGCCTGCAATGTTCCAACGAAATAGTGGACATTGCTTGTTGACACCCCTTTCTGGTTAAGCATCGTTTGGCGTGTAGCCAATGCCGTTGGACGGAGTATGGGCTAGAGAGCCTCTGTGCCAATTTTGGTTGAAAATTGTAGAGCCAACTCTGAGAAATGACATATACTGATGACTTGTTGGACATACGCCATGGAGAGGGAAAGGGGTCAATCATCATAGGTCCTGCCTTGCAAAGCTCAAAACAAAAGGCTAAATTAATTAATGCAAATTCATGCAACCAAATATTGTACATTGGTAGTTTGGAAACATTATATAATCAATTCTTTAAGTCTAAAATAGTTCATTATGCGCAAACAATAGGGAAAGAGAATGAAGATGGATCTAAAAAAAAATATTCCAACTTCATGACCAACGGTGTAGAACAGACGTTGTCAACATTCGCCTATACAGGATGGCCCAAACAAAAACGGAACGGGGCACATCCAAAAATAATGTAACACAACTAATATGTTCATCAGAAGGGTGTCTTTTCCAATGAAAAACGATACCAAGATCAGTCATTTTGGTAGTGTAGTTTTTGTTTTATGGCGCTCTGAGTAACACCATGTCAGGTTCCCATTTTTGTCAATTTTTACAAAGTCAGTGCCCGATAAATCGCATTTCGTGCTCCTTATGGCGTCGAGCAATCATGCCCATTCTCTCGGCACACGGCTGAATGCACACTAACAATAGCGCGCGTATTGCTCGTTGTTCGAATGCTATGACAGGCAGTAAGTGCGGTTTATCAGGCACTGACTTGGTAAAAATTGACAAAAAAGGGAACCTGACATGTTGTCACTCAGAGCGCCCCAAAACAAAAACTACACGACCAAAATTACTGATCTTGGTATCGTTTTTCATTGGAAAAGACCCCCTATCCGATGGACATAATCAGTATGTTGCTATGTTTTGGGAAGTGCCCCGTTCCGGTTTTGTTGGGCCACCCTGTATAGTAAGTACAAGGGTCTCTGACAAAGACTAGAACACAGATGAAATTGCTGCATTATTTTATTTTTTTCAATAATATTATGCGTTTAAAGGGATAGTTGAGTTTTGGTATAGAGGGCGCTACACAGAATAATGTTTTTGTCAGATAATGAAGAACCGAGTGTAAAATTTGAAAGAGCATACAGTTTTAATGACAGAATTACTTTATTTGATAAAGATCGGTTCAGAAATGGCTGAAATATCCATAAACATGACTATTTGTAATCTTTGTGGGGCCCCACAAATATTCAATAATTTTGAACCAGCCATTAATTTTTGTTTCTAATTCTTCCTCTTTTAAAACATTTACAAAAGACGTTTTGAAATAATCACATAATCTAATCAATATTTCAACAAAACATCACATGCACAATATTTTATTTAAATGGTTGAATCCAATGAGGGTTTAGAGAGCGTCCTCTTGAGTTGAAACGGTTCTTTTTTTAATGATAACAGGCTTTTTACTTAGTCATAGTAATTCTTTATCCCTTTCGAGCATGGTAGAGTTATATAACTATTAGTTTGTAATGTAATGGTGCAGGTTTTGGCTACTAAAATTCAGTTTGACCAAAACTGTTCTCTCTTTACCAGAACTCAACTATCCTTTTAAATGTGAGATTCTGGGGCGATCGACAATATTACAATCTAACACAAATTATTGATTGAGGTCTTCCTGCCAACATTATGTTGGTAATTAGTTGATATAATTGTATCCATTCATAAAAGTGAAGAACATGGGTAACTGATGGCATAACCATTGAAATTTGTGTATTCGTGGCTAAAATGCAAGAGTTTACAAATCCCTGAGTTTGATAAGAGAATAAAATAATATAATGTATTAAAACACACCGGGCGAAAAGAAGAGGCCGATTCAACATGTTGAATCGGTTCCATTAACTGACCGAAACCTCCTCTAGCTTGACTGAAGACCGGTCGGATCGGATCGAGTCGGCTCTGTGTGCGGTGGCCTATGAGTAGCGAGGTTGCCGGGGAGGTTATCCTATATCTAATTACGTAAAAACACATTTAAAATAACAAATAACGATACAAATATGTCTGTTTACAGGCACATGGCGTGATTTATTTTAGTATAACAATTAGTGCACAATTTTCAATTCAACAAAGTCTACATGACTGTATTCAAGTTGGCACAACGACTCAGACATAAAGTGGCACCCATGAATTATATAATTAATGACAGATTTTTAGTACAATGCTTAATATGCATACATTGAAAACTGCTTCGATATCTTTGTAATTGATACTATTCGACGTTTGTCAACGTCCAAAGTCAAAGTATTTCCAAATTGACTGATACAGCGGCGCAGCGTAGTCCAACTGATGGGAGGGGCACATTAAATAGATTACCGGGACAAGGTCCCCCCCCCCCCCCATGTGCCTCCTGTAGATACGCCAATTAACTAATGAGCACGACGTGTTATCGGGCAGTTGGGGGCCAACTGAGTTCGTTTTTGTAACATAAACATGCTTAATCTAACATCTTTATTAAAACAAAACAAAATAGAAACCCACGAACATAATTTTGTTTCACGGAAAACGTATCTCCTCAACTGTAGACATCATTGGTTATGTGGAACCATTTTGTTTCTATAGTGACTTACATGTATATGCTTTAATATTACCGGATTTTGCTTTCCACATTTTTAATTATGGAAATAAAGCACTTGAAGAAGTGGTTAACCATTTCAGGTTAACTTACTAAAGGTGAAATAGAAACATTTATTATATGGAAAATATTTACAAAACATATGAGATGAAACGGAATTAATTTCTTGTCAGTAATAATTAATTAAGTATTTACATTTTATAATACGAATATGTACAGTTTTAATTTATAACAAATTTGAACTTTTTTTGAAATAATGATTGATCGACAAATGGGACTAACAAATTGCAAAATGCTAATTGAGATTAGCCCCGATAATAATACATTACACCAAAAAAATACATTTTCCGCTGAAGTAAAGAAAATTTTGGTTTATAGGGCACTTAAAAAAAATATTAATTTGCGAGGTAATGAAAAACTAAGTGGTACATTTTAAAAACACGGTTTTTGAACAAGTTTTATTTAAACAAAATCGGCTGACAAACAGCTGAAATATTATTACATGTATCCGGCTGGAATAAATGTGGGTCCCACATTAATTCGATAGTTTAAGACAAAATATTTATACAATGCCGACACTTTTTCACAGAAATGTACGAAACCAATATTTCATAGAGAGCGCCCTCTTGTGTTTAAACGGCTGAGCTATTTTTTTAGCAGATGTTTCTGCATTAATTGAAAAATCAAATACAACATATTCAAATAATAATAATAATATATAATATAATTGATGTACATTGATGCACGAATGCTTAACATGTAGAAGTACTTAACTTAATCGAGTTTTTATCAACACCCTCTCATTATGTAGCCTTTTATTCTTGAACTTGCTTCACATGTTTAATATATAGTAATTAAGATTTTTCGAGAGGTAATAACAATATATTTTGTCAAGATTAATGACACCATCTACTTATTGAATATTGATATATAGCACAAATTCAGCTATACAGAGTTATTGTTTATGAAATGATACTTTGTTGATTTGTTAATATTAGCCAATATCCATTAATGATACTTCTCATGCTGAATACTGATATAGCTCGGTATACTCTGGATTCGTTCTGCACTGGTTGATTCATAGTTTATTAGTATATTAGTATATGTAGAGCTCTATAGATAGGCACGCCAGCAAACAGAAATATTAATTGTAGGTTACTTATTCATGAAAATGTTAAGTACATTGTTTCATTGTTGTTGTTGTTTGAGTGAATTTATAATTAAGCTATTAAGCTTCTTGGAGTAAAAAAAAACTTGTAAGTTGTTATGATTAATAAAATGCACTTGAATTTTATACAATTTGAAAAAGAAATATTGATATTAGTCAAAAGCCATTAATGATACTTTTTGTATATATGCTGAATAATGATATAGCTCGATATACTCTCGTTTCGATCTGCACTGGTTGATTCATAGTTTGATTATTGTTTCACCATAAGTAGTACAATGATGTAGTAAAGAGCTCTATATAGCAACGCCACAAAAGGGATTTATTAATTGTTCTTAGTTGTTATAATGATAAGTACATTGTCTGATTGTTGTTGTTGTTGTTTGAATGAATTTATAATCAAGTTACTAAGCTACTTTAAACGAAATTTTATGAAAGGTTGTAATGATTGATAAAATACACTTGAATTATATGAACATGAAACATCAATGTAAGTTAATTCTTCTCAATAATGATAAATACATTGTTTGGTTGTTGTTTGAATAATCGCATAATTATGCTACTTTTTTTTAAATTAAATAAAATAAAATTAGGAAAAGTTGTCATTTGAATTTTATAAAATATGAAAAGGAAATATTAATATTAGTCAAAAGCCATTAATTACATATTTGTTGTTGTTGTTTGAATGAATTTATAATCAAGCTACTTAGCTTCTTGGAAAAAAAAATGTATGAAAGGTTGTAATGATTGATAAAATACATTTGAATTATATGAAAATGATACATTAATTATTGTAGTTTAATTTGTAATGATAAATACATTGTTTGGTTGTTGTTTGAATAATCGCATACCTTTTTGTTTAATTACAAAATAAACTTAGGAAAAGTTGTAATGAGTAATAAAATACACTTGTATAATTAAAAAAAGGACAAAGAATTTGTTTGTTACATACATGTATACATTTGTAAGAAAGTTTGTATATTTGTATGTTTGATAATTTGTAAACTGTTCCAGTCATTCTGTCTGTATGTATTATCCTGTTCACCCTGCCAATTGCAGAATGCGAAATTATTTACTTCTGCCATGGACCTGGGTTTCAACCCTTCTTTGTAACATTCGATTGATTTGAATAAATAAAGATGATTTATATTATGACAATTGATATACACAAAGAAAATACATATGTATATTTAACAACTTAAAAGTATCGATGTAAATCAAATAAATGTATACCATTTACACTTTTTAAAATTGTATCCATCTCAACTTCTTTGTAATTAATTAATTTTTTTTCCGTGTATATTTTAGTAATATTGAGGTTGGCCCAGACTTTTTTCGAAATATATGGCATTATTATTAAACATGAATTAGTTTATTCATACAGCTTCATTAATGTCACCGCATAATACAGTTTAAAACATAGCCTTAATAGGGCATGTTTATCTTACAAACGCAAAATTATTTCGCGCATTATGACAGTACGAATTTTCCAGATAAACCCCTTTTTATAATTATGTTCCTATAAATGAATGCCTAATCGATTGTTGCTTACTGCTTACTTGTTTACAAATAACTATACAATGATGTATCATACAATGACTACCGAATAATATACATAAATGGCCATGTACAGTAGTGAGTCCTAGCTTTCAGGGGCTGAGGAAAGGTTTTGAAAGTGGAGGGGGGGGGTGGGGGGCAGACCACATTTAGGTTTTATTATATTTATTATTTTGTGCTTATGTATTCCTTTGTTTTAAGCCAAAAAAGTCTGTGGGGGGGGGGGGGGGGGGGGGGGGGGGGAGCTGCAGCCCCCAAGCCCCCCCCTCCCGGTTCCGCGGCCCCTGTCTTTACTGTGTGTGTTTTTTTTTAATTGCCTGGTAAATATACTCCGCCAAAAAGAAACAGGACAATTACTCAAGACGAAATATTTCATATTTATTTATGATAACATATTGTATATCAAATTAAAGATAGAGTGGCCCTCTTCAATATTGACATACAATCCAGATGAAATCAGTCATGCATGACTTGTCATGGTCAATTAACCACATCAAGGTCTTTTTTCAAAAATAGCAACAAATGGAACTGCAACTCAGCCATACAAATGTTGATAAGCATATCTAAAACGTTTCATTTATGTCTTGGCATAATTTTTCATTACAAATATGATCTTTTGTATTTACATTTTGTATTTTCAATCAAAAAGTATAAATGAAGACAAATTGTGAACGTTATAGGTTTAATTTTGATCCAAATTTAAGAAAATTGGAAATTCCATGATAAATGCTTATTCGTCGAAACCACAGTTTGTGCCCTTATTTCAGTATGAAACTTGGTATAAATTATTCTCAAGGATTCTACCGTAGTCCAAAGATCTTAAAAACTTGATGTGACACTTGATCAACCAGTTGGCTAGTCTCTAACATGTAATTTATCTAGGTAACTATGGTCAACATTGCAGGGGACACATGAAACTGACAAGCTGCATGCCTGGAAGGTAGACCAGTATGTTGATGTTCACATAACCTGGCCCGGTTTGATTGGAAAATGTGTATTTCAGAGTATGTCCATAACAATAAGTTTCAGTAATGTCATAATTTACTTGCCCTGCACATTATATTTTAAGCGTACGCTTACTATCATTTCAGTCGAATTGTGTGGTCCTCCACTGTTTTAGCTATTTTTTTAAAAACAGACCTGGCTATTGTTAATTGACAATTTCAGTTCATACATGAACGATTACACCTTATAATCATGCCCTACCTGTAGAGGACCAAATTTCCTTTAATTTGTAATATGAAAATATGAACACTTTATCGTTCATAAATCTACAATATTTGAACCTAAACAAGCGTCCTGTTTGGCGAAGTATATATTCTGATTCTGCTGACAGATATTGTTAAAACAAATTTAACACGTGCACTGCCAATTCTATAATCAGTTCCAAGTCAGTTACAGATTATTACTAACAACTCACAACAACATCTACATGTTTGTTATTAAAATGAAAAGAATAACAATCGTTGTTAATGAAAACAGCAAAAGGCTGATACAAACATTGAGACGTCCATCTGGAAATCATAATGTAGATGGGAGGGGAAAGTTCTCGAACGTAGGACAACCATCCTCATACGATGGGCTAGTGATATTTTTACCTAACAAATGCAGTCCATCATCAACCGATCTGTAATCGATATAATTGTTCAGGGGATGAGGATGATGGGTGGGTGACGTCACACATGACGACGTTCATTTATAGATGATCTGGTGACATCACGAAACGAATGGCGATCTTTATCTGTAGATGGACGGGTGCTGTCATAAAACGCACGTGAAACACCCTCTGTTGTCAAAAGGAGGCCAATTCCTTTGAAGAGATCTTCGCTCCCCATGTATGTATGCTGAAGCCCATCCGTACCACCACCATCATCCACTCGAAGTTTCGGAGGCAAAAAGACAGGTTGGCGAGTCCCAACTGAATGCTTCTATATCTCTTTCCGGGACAAGGTAGCCAAATTCATCCGTCAATGGTCGAGTGCTGCATTTCTCGACTTCCTTTATTTTACTTTGTACATTATGGGGAGTCCCATGGACAGGATGACGAGTCGCAACCGATGCTTCTTTATATTTTCTTTGTAACAAGGTAGCCAAGATCATCATTCAACGATCGAGTGCATCGTTTCTGAGTCCTTCCTTTGATTTAATGTACTTTTCACACCCAGGTCGAAATTTACATATAACCAAAACCCATTGGAAACCCATAGAAACCTACAGTGCGAGTAAAAAAAAAACGAAACCGGACTTTGATAGCTTATAAATCCATAAATCCAAAAGTATATATGTTGATATTGGTATCATGTTAAAGCTTGAAGACTTCCCTTTAAAATGATATATCATACACTCTGATCACTTCACGCTTCACCGAACGCGACCTAATTATCCAAAGGCATGCAAAAACTACCGTGTCCAAGTTTGCAGTGTTCTTGTTTTGTGAATGGTTGCATCTGTTGTTTGATTGTCAAAGATAACTTCATCCTGCATGTCCTATTCAGGGGCCCCTCCCTCCAAACAGTGTGGTTGCTGATGTGAGGACAGTGTGTGATCCCCTTCCACCCTGATAAACATGACAAAACTGGCAACCACCTGATATTTTGTTGTGATTCACCAAATGATATTTTTGAAATGTTAATTTGAAGAAAAAAACGTAAACAGACGCATTCATTCATGATAAACACAACAAAAAACCTAAGTCCCCCCTATTCAAAATAGCGTAAAAACGATAAGGTTTTGAGCAAAATAACTTGGCAGGATTGTTCCTACACTGATTGACTAGCTTCTCTGTGAAAATAAGATTGATCCGCCATGTAATGCATGAGTGAGCACACATTAAAGGCAAAATTGTCACTTTTCAAAAGTCACAAGAGTCAAAAAGTGAACATTTTGCCTTTAATGTGTGCTCACTCACGCGTGACTCGACGGACCAATTTTATTTTCGCACATAAGTTATTCAATAAGTGTTTAAACAATCCTGCCAAGTTATTTTGCTCAAAACCTTTTCGTTAAAAAGTTATGCTATTTTGATTAGGGGGGACTTAACTTGTTTTGTTGTGTTTAGAACAAGACGACGGCAAACTTGGACACGGGTAGTTTTTGCATGACTTTGGATAATAAGATCTTGCTCGATGATGCGTAAAGTGCTCAAAGTGTGTGATATATCATTTAAAAGGCAATTTCCCAAGCTTTAATGTGATACCAATATCAACATATATATGTTTGTAATTGTGGATTTATAAGCTATCAAATCAGGTTTCGTTTTTTTTTACTCGCACTGTATAAGCCTATTGGTTTCTTATGGGTTTCAATAGGGAAAGTGAAACATTGGTTTCTATGGGTTTCCTATATGGGTTTTGATTCTATGGGAATTTCGACCTGCGACATGTCTATGGGTCTCGTAACAGTCCATGTAAACCCATAGGAAACCCATATATTGAGTGCATCGTGTCTGAGGCCTTCCTTTGATTTAATGTACTTTTCACACCCAGGTCGAAATTCACATAGAACCAAAACCCATAGGAAACCCATAGAAACCTATAGGCCTATTTGTTTCTTATGGGTTTCAATAGGGAAAGTGGAACATGGGTTTCAATAGGATTCCTATGGGTTTGGATTCTATGGGAATTTCGACCTGGGAAATGTCTATGGGTCTCATAGAAATCCATGAAAACTCATATGAAACCCATATATCGAGTGCATCGTTTCTGATGCCTTCCTTTGATATACCTCTCACACCCAGGTCCAAATTCCCATAGAACCAAAACCCATAGGACACCCATAGAAACCTATAGGCCTATTGGTTTCGATGGGTTTCATTAGGGAGAGTGGAACATAGGTTTCTATGGGTTTCCTATGGGTTTTGATTCTATGGGAATTTCGAACTGGGAAATGTCTATGGGTCTCATAGAAACCTATAGGAAACCCATATATATATAATTGTCCTGTGGGTTTCATATGGGTTTCCCTGATAACTTCGACTTGGGCATGTTTGAAAGGTGGGCATTTGTTTGCGTGGTTGCTAAGCAGCTTAGATAATCGAGATGATTTCAAATTTGAGGCGGTGATGTGTGCAGTCGGCACCATATATCCAGACTCATCGAGGACCTCCTTTATTTCAACATTATTATCGTCATATTAAACACCATCGACATTATCATCATTTTCATCGTCATAATCATTACCATCATCCTCACCATCATCATCATCTCCACAACTATCACCACCATCATCATCATCATCATCATCATCATCATCACCATCGCCATCCCTGTAAAAGACTAATGTGGGTGATAGAGGGTCAGGAAACGCGTCGTAGCCGTTGGTCTCTGATTCCGGAGATGAGTTTGAGTTGGTTTCATTGCTCGCATGATTCGGTACAGATTCGTAGTTGTCGTCGCTAAGGATGTCGTCATTAAGAATGTGTCCATTAGACGTTGGGTAAGTGCACCTGATATGCCTTGGAGGGAGATCCGGGAGTGGAATTGCTATTTCCTCGTAGTGATTCTATACGGGAAAAAAAAAGCTAAAATAGGTGCGAATTGACTGACGGGCATTATCAGTAAATGAATAAACATATATCTTAAATAACAAGACGCTTTCATTTTGAAAACGTTCGCCCTGTTTTAAAACACATTACATTTTACGAAAAGTAGTATTTTTGTATTAATACGATTGATTTGAATAAGTTTCCTATACTCAGTACATATATGTACATAATAGTGCAAGATCGTTTATTTTCGACATTTGAACGAACTAAATTATTCCCATCCTCTGTTTCATGGTATATAAGATTGCACCTCCACCATTGTACGAAGCCAGGATTAGGGAACTAGCTTGTAAGATTTTCGAAAGTATCCTAGTTAAAGAGATCTAGTAACTTTGTTGATGCAATGTATATTGTTGTTATCTCATATGTCCACAGGGTATTGTATGAAAATTTCAAGTCAAATGGACATTGCATGGCCAAGTAATGAGCGGAAATGCAAAGTAATATTCACTAACTCACTGCACTCACTTTGTACACGGTTTCAAAACTCCATCTGAGTTTTTCTTATCTGAATATTTCGATCGTACATATCTTTGTAACGAAAGGGAAATTTGAAAAACCGAAACCGGTCCCATGATTTTATTGTTAATACGAATACAACAAGGTATGAGGGAACCGCTAGAATTAAAATTTTATTTTGAGGATTTGGACAATGTTATTAAGTCCCTTTAAATCGTGTGCAACCTGTTGTGCTACAGAGAACATAATACATACATTTCTTCCATGGAATGATGAACATAGTGCTTTGATTCGCCATCAATAACATAATGTATGGTGGCCGTTACGTTACAAAACAGCGACTATTTACGAATTTTGTATAATAAAATGATAACAGGCGATCCCCTTCTTACAATATAAAAAGCGACCCCGATTTTGTATTATGAATAGCGACCCTGATTTCGTATTATGAATTGCGATGATCTACTTACATTATTATAATAGCGACCCTAATTTCGTATAATGAATATTGACCCTCTTCTTACATTACGTATCATGAATAGCCACCCCGATTTCGTTTAATAAATAGCGACCATTTTATAAAAGTATGAATGGCGTTCCGTATGGCAAGTTGACCCTTACGAATAGCGGTCCTTATGCACAGCGAGCAGACCCCACTATCATTGGTTGAAACAAGTTATAGTTCATTAATCATCGTTAAACATAACCTTGAACTGTGATTCTAGTTGTTGCTGTTGCTTTGGTTGTTTTTGTGTAAATAATGATTTTCTGTCAATAAATCCTGATAGTGATTTGTTTACAGGGATCTAGTAACATCGTCCAACTCCTCAAAACGCATAGGCGCCGGAAGTTGGGGGGCAGGGGGGGCGGCCGCCCCCCCAATCCAAAAAGTGGGGGGGGCAAAACGCGTTTTTGCCCCCCCAAAAAGCCCCCCCCCCCCCCTCAAAAAAAAAAAAAAAAAAAAAAGAAAGAAAGAAAGAAAGAAAAAGGATAGAAAATATTAAATGTATCGGCCAATACTTGTTAATTCTAACGTTTAAAACCTGATTTATACATCCATTTAAAGTTTTCGCTGCGCGCTTCGCGCGCAAACAAATTATCTCAGTTTCTTGTGTAACTTGCGTATGGTAGGTAGGCCTACGTCTGAGGTGGGTTTTCTGTACCGGTCCACGTAGTTCCTGTGTAGGCTATTATTGCCCTGCTGTTTGTGTGATGTGCACCAAATCGCACCATTACAAGTAAATAAATGCAAAATTTTCCCCGTGGGAGGGGGATACCCCCTCCCAAACCCTCCCCCTCTGGCTCTGCCCCAGCCCTCGGTCGCTTCGCTCCCTCGGGACTCATTTTTGGCTGTAAGCTATGTTGTTGGATCCTACATAATGTGGCATATGGTTTAAGTTTTATGCACCAGATTGCACCATGCAAAATCTTCCCCGTGGGATGGGATTACCCCCTCCCAAACCTTCCCCCTCGAGACTCATTTTTGGCTGTACTATGTTGTTGGATCATACATAATGTGGCATATGGTTTATGTTTGTATGCACCCGATTGCACCATTTCAAGTATATAAATGCAAAATCTTCCCCGTGGGAGGGGGATACCCCCTCCCAAACCCTCCCCCTCTGGCTCTGCCCCAGCCCTCGGTCGCTTCGCTCCCTCGGGACTCATTTTTGGCTGTAAGCTATGATGTTGGATCATACAAATGTGGCATATGGTTTATGTTTTTATGCACCAGATTGCACCATTTCAAGTATATAAATGCAAAATCTTCCCCGTGGGAGGGGGCTACCCCCTCCCAAACCCTCCCCCTCTGGCTCTGCCACAGCCCTCGGTCGCTTCGCTCCCTCGGGACTCATTTTTGGCTGTAATCTATGTTGTTGGATAATGTTTTTATGCACCAGATTGCACAAATTCAAGTCCCAAAATTCAAAAGCTCCCTAGACCGTAGGAGGGGGGCAACCCTGTGAGTGTGGTTGGCATGAGCCCCTAAACACATAAATCGTGAGCCCCCTTTGGGTTTTGCCCCCCCAATCCAAAACTGCTTCCGGCGCGCCTGTCAAAACGTTCTTTGAACTCTAGCGGTTTACTCATACCTTGTTATATTTGTATTAACAATAAAGGCATGGGAAAGGTTTAAGTTTGTCGATATACGGTAGATAAAAGATTACAAAGTCAGTGCAATGAGTTTGTGAATTTCACTTCGAAATTTCGCTCATTACTCGGCCATATAACATCCATTTGACATGAAATGTTCACACATTACTTAGTGGACATATCATATTACAACAATACCCAATGTATCAACAATTCATCACTTTTTGTACATGTCAACAAAGTTAATAGATCCCTTTATTTAACGTGTTTCAATAAAACCAACAACAGACACAAACAAACAAACAAACAAACAAACACACAACAACACACATAGACTAACCATCTGTTCTAAGCGGGCAAGCCTGCGTTCATTGAGTTTTCGAAGCAGTAAACGGAGACCAATCAGACATGAAGCTCCAATCATACCAATGACGATGTATATTGCAATATTGTCTGTCCACAAAATAAGGGGATAATTGATACAGTTGAAGTTTTCTCTGCTTTTCAAATCCCTTCATGCATAATGAGCTATTATTTCACACAAAACAATATAGAGGAGTGATGAAAATCAACCATTTTGCATTAAAACACAAAATACATGTTTTCTTTTTCTCTCTGTGAGTGAATTATGTGTCTCGGACCCTGTAATACGTGCCTTCGCAGCTGTTTCATCGCAAAGATCACGTGATATTTTTCTTGTACGGTAGTAGATTTTCACCTTCGCCACGATCAGCTGTTCCATAGCCAACAACTTGATTTCTATCGTATCGAATCAACATCATAATCTTGTTATCTTGTACAGAATCCGTTATAAAAATCACGTTGTTGGCTATAGAAAACCGATGATCGCGGCGAAGGTGACATTCTACACTTTCATACAAGAAAAATGTCACGTGACCTCTGCGATGAAACTACTGCGAAGGAGTGGTGGCCTTTGCTTTGGCCTTGCATTTGCAGACCCATTTAAATATTTTCAAGATAATATGGAAATACAGTTGGCATTTCTTCATTATAAAACCAATTATACACGCATGATGTTACATGATAATTTTAATGATTGACATAAAATAGTTTATAAATGGTATATTAATAGAGGAGCACAGAACAAAAAATACACCACGCGTGCAATGCAACCGTGATATAGGAACAACACTAAACAAAAATTGGATTTTGCACTTTAGCACAAATGCAACTTAATAAGTGCACAAAATGGCGCAATTTGACTCCTTTGGCGAGTTTGCACCTTTAGCCGTTACCTTGCACCTTATTTCAACCTTTTTAAAATTGTTTTTAAACAAAAGAACAATATGTAATTAGGTATACGACAACATCTTACTTAATGACGGTATTGCTGTTATTGCATCTAATTCCGACTCTGAAGTCCCAGTGCCAGACTTTGTTGTCTCTGTTCGCAAAGGGTTTTCAGTCAGATCACTCCTGGGAAGGTCTGATGCCAGAGTTCCAGTTGAGTCTTCTGCAATCACATCAACTTGTTCTGTGATGGACCCATGACCTGAAAATAAAATATATTATATGCAGCGCTATTCGTTGTTTATTAAACAAACGTCTCAAAATTTGTTAAGTATTAAAACAATTATTAGAGAAGTGGTTAGTAGCATAATATTGCTTAAGGGGGGCAGGCCACTTCATGTTTTTTATTTATCAAATACGCGAACAATTTATTGTGTCAGGGTTTGTTTCTTTCAAACAAGTATTGTACACTAGTATTTGACAATATGACCAACATTTAATGTGTTTATTCTATAGCCGTGTGTTTGAACATTGTTCTGTTTAAAAATGTTCTGTATGTATAGCCGTACATGTGTTTCCTGTCGGTTACATTTACGTAGAACGATGAATATTACAGTCTAAAGTAAATAAAATTGAATAATTATAATAGCTTAAAGGGGTAGTACAGTTTTGCAAAGGCTGAACTTTAGTAACCCAAACCTGCAAAGTAACATTACAAACTAATAGTTATAACACCATCATGCTCGAAAGTATACAAAATTACAAACAACTACGTAAAATGCCTGTAATCATTAAACAAGAGCCATTAAAACACAAAAGGGCTCTCTCTAAAAAAAGTATTGGTTTCAACCATTTTTCATACAAAATTAAGCATGTGATGTTTTGTTGAAATAATGATTAAATAGAGAGATCATCAACAACTACTTATAAACCACCTTTGGAAATTTTTGAAAAAGCGTAAGTATTTTTGTTTAACTTTTTCAACAATTATCGAATAAATTTAGGGCCCAAATTTATTACGATCGGATAAAATTTATTGATATTTCAAACATTTATGAACCGATTTAGACCAAATACAGTTTATTCTGCCATTATAATGGCATGCTCTTTCAAATTCGACACTCAGTTTTTCATTACCTCATAACGAAATTGTGTTGTGCAGCGCCCTCTCTACCAAAACTGAACTACCCGTTTAATAAGTGATCACGAACTTGTGATCTTTTTAAAGAGCTTTATTCCAAAGGCGCTATATCCACTTTTTCAACTTTCGAGGAAAACAGGTTTCTTTGTACACGTGCCTATGGGTATATGAAAATTGAACTTTCTATTTTTTGATTTTTAGTAGGTAATTTGTCGTAAAATGTGGGTTCCTAGATAGCTACGTAGTTTATATATGTAGATATATATCGTTAACTAAATTTTTATGGAAAGTGTATAGCATGGATTAATCAGACTCGTCGTCAATAAACGGCCTATAAACCCCCGCGAAACTGTGCGTCGAAGTGCAGTGCACTGCAATAGCTAGCGCAGCATTCACGTGAAGCTATACCGACGGGTATTACGCCTACAGGCCGGAGAATCACGACTTTCCTTCGTCAGAATAGGTGATCGATTTACCCATTTTTTTACGAATTCAGTCATAGACAAAATGGAACTAAACAACGAATTTAAGTTATTGAACTATTGATAAAATAAGTTTCAATCACCGAAATGCTCAGAAAATAGTTTTCAAAATAACGAAACTTGCGGTGTAACACACACTGAAATATAGCAGTGCCTGCTCAATCCCACTGGCGTGACGTCACCAGAAAAAACATGTTTACGGAGCTTCGCCGAGACGCTTGATTCGGTATAGTTGAAACGGTTTTCAATATATTTCCCATTTTTTTCTCTGATGAGTGAGTGCTTGGAAAGTAATATAGTCATATTCTGGATTAACTTAGTTTTTTATAAAGGTATAATTCAACTACCGTCTGTTTTCAATGAATTTACACTTTAAATCACGATTTTAAAAATTTAAATCATATCTTTTAAATTGATTTAAAAATGCGTTGAATATGTTTGGGATTTAATCATTTTTCCCCAGTAGATGATAGGCCTACATTCCATTACAACTATTGAAAGAAAGGAGAGAGATGGAAAACAAATGCTTATCATTGATTTTTGGTACTGTTTTATTACTTTGTATTTATTAATGTATTTTGTACCAGGGTTTGGTGATTTTTATGATTTCTTTTACAAAAATGCTTGGGTAATTGAAACCATAACAAGTTCAATTCAATTAGCGCTAAGCCCAGGGTTGGGGAAATCATGAATTCGCACAAGTACCAAACACAAATCAAATAGATTTTATTTCAATTTGTATAATGTTCATGATTTTGTATGATTTGTATGATTTTGTTTATACTTAAGAGCGATTTGTATGATTTTGTTCAGCCTCCACACTTTTTTCTCTATTGCCCTACTCGTAAAAGTAAAATCATGTATTATTTAATATTACTTGCCCAAACAGAAATGGCATAATGTCACTATGCAGGCGCCTTAGACCCCGTTTACAGTGAAAAAAGGGCCGGGCCGAGACGCGTCTCGGCCCGGCCTTTTTTTTTACTGTAAACGCTCAAAAGGCCAAATGCGGGGCCAAAAGTGGCCGCGCATTTGGCCCCGCTCTGGAGGTAGTCTCGGCCGCGGCCGAGACGCGTCTCGGCCCCGCTTTTTCTCACTGTAAACGCACGCAGGGCCAAATGCGGTACCAAATTGGGAAAACAATTCATTGCAAATAACGCGCCTTTGTTCTGTGACCCCGGCGTGCCTCCAAAATAATGGTTTGTTTACATGCAGAGCGCCACTACGACAAGATATTGAAATGGCGGCCGGGCCGCGAGGGCCGATACCGCCACTGTAAACGCACCAAAATTGGGGGGCCGAGTACCGCAATTTAAGCAGGGCCGAGACGCGTCTCGCCCCGGCCCTGCACTGTAAACGGGGTCTAGGTCCGCTTGGCTACCGATTGATTCTGCATTATTTGCGTCACATACACATATTCAATGTTTTGCATGTTACATGGGATTCGTATAATTAATGTATCATGGGATTCAACAGTAATTTTCGGCCGCACCCGCCGGGTACACAGGCCGCTAGCAATGCTCTATGTGAAGAGATCATGCGACGTCTGACATAAATTTGGAAAAATTGCCCTTTGCTTTAAACACGTTTATTTGTCAATTCTGTTAATTTTAGGAATACCCACTAAACTCAAATCGATCAAATTGGTGATTTAAGTATTGACATCTAGTTCTGGTATCACATATGGCTTTTTGTTATTTTGTTTGTTTGTTTGAGGTTTGATGAAGTTTTTACGGTCATGTGTGGATCATTGTTGCAATTTTTAGGGGTTTTATTCGAATAACCTTTTTCCTGACGAGTGCCAATGTTAATGCTCACTTTAGAGGCACATTTCCCCTCTTGAAACTAACACTATAACACCAAAACCATACTTGTTGTTAACAACTATAGAATATTCCTGATATTGTCAAAACGTGCTTGTTTACTTGGTCATGTTGGAGGTAACGAACATTGCTTTCCCATAAAATTAACACCGCTACTAACACAAGTTTATGCCTTCGGTTTTCATCATGATCGACCAGAAAAAAGAAAATATTATATGGGTTTTACCAGTTGTATTTCTGCATGTACTCTGGAATTGTCCACTTTGAAGGACGAATGAGAAGCTATGTCCACAGGCGAAAGAGGAACTGGAAAAGACAATTGTCACGGTTGAAACTCTGGATGTGAAGTTTAAAGGAGTGTTGTCTTTTTCAAGACGAATCCACGAGGAGCACATTCCTTCGCCGCCATCTTGAATGAAATTGTCCACGCCATCTTGGATGAAATTGTCCACGCCATCTCCGATGTAAAGGCAGTGGTCATCAGTGGCACCAGCGGCAAACTTTGGAAACGCCACACGCACGACAGATCCATCCGGAGCTCTCACATCCCACAGTCGGTACACATTGTATTCTCCACTGTGGTTCGTATCGTTGTTGGTGTTGTTATAACAGTTTTCTGTAAAGTTTGTAAGCGAGTCATGTTGTGTGTGGCCGGGATATTCAATCAATCGCACTGTGTCGTCGTGAAGAGAGATAACTGAATACAAATCAGAAAACCAAGCATAAATGACAGGCACCGTTCTCTGGTAATCTTTACCCTTAGCGAAACATTTAGTAACTATTCAGAACTAAGACGATTGTAAAAAGGCGTTACGTTCTTTTCTGTGGGAGGACTGAAGCGGCACAATAGTTTATTTATTTCGTAATAATGTATATCAATATTCAAAAGTATGGTAATATCGTGCTATAGGCCTAGTCTACCCGAACACTCATAATGTTGATTTAATTCGATTTGATTGAAAATTCTATCCCTCACATACATGTATATATGGTTACAAAATTAATACAGATTTGCTACCAACAATGCATACTTAACCAGTCTTTAATAATTCACATCATCTTTGATGAATTTTTACAAAGAGTAGTATTAAAAATACAAGATTTTACATGTTAATTTGTTATAAATGAGTGAATGTAAACTATGTTTATTCATAGTTTCTTGTCATCAAAGGGTTCAAATGTAAGCATAATTATCTATCCATATACAAAGGGTTCTACGCCCCACTAGCAATAATTGATATTTTCTGTAGTAATAAACTTGTTAACTCATTCATTCACTTATTACCTATGTTCATTTGGTATTTCACAGTGACTTAATCCCTCTGTCTTTGAATCTCTACAACTACGCTCATTATACATGTTACACCAACCACAATTGCATGAATTAGACTACAGACAAACCTGTGTACAGAGTGTATACACAAAAAGGTAATCGAAGTTCAAAGGTCAATTATTTCAAAGTTAGATATGTTCACATCTTAAATGAGATATGGATGTAAAGAATAATTTTTTAGCGTTAATTTGATACCTTTTCGGAACCAACAATGTGACGCATCGCTGAGTTCCTTGCTGTTGAAGATGACAGGTGCAGCAAAACCCACTTTTTGCAAGTTTTGGCTCATGAATGGATTCTTGAAATGAGTGATGTCACATAAATGTTAGGGATTAGTTTTCATTTTGGGGCTAAAACATCCACTTCGTGTCGATTGTGGCCCTGCAAATCATCCAGATCACGGGGAAATGTAAACTCCTTGTTCTTCAAATGTCCAAACAGGAAGAAGTCAACACAAAATTAATAAGATGACCTTGGTGGCCATTCCATCTCATTTTTAAAAATCGCAATACCACCTTCCCTACTGGCAGAGCTCCCCTTAGTCCATCTGTGACAGGGACAAGGTGATGGGCTTGCATGGGCACTGTCCTGAATCTGTATAAATACTCCTCGCACCTGTCGGCTAATGTGTTCCTCCAATTGAGGTATCATCTGATCGTACATGTTCCCAGTTAATGTTAATTTCTTTGAAGAAAATTTGCCCAATCACTTGACCTTACTAAAAGTTTCTAATCTAAGTTGTCATTTTTTTTACGAATGATAAGAATTTAATTCTGGTGGATGGCAGGCCAGCGAATATTCATGTTCAATTAAAATGTACCTAATCATGCATGATATTGGTGAATGTATTCAGCTAAACGATTCAATAACTCGCAAACCCAACACAAATTGTTCAAATTGATGTATCATTAAAGTGTGGCAACCTTATTGTACTTTCAAGCTTTCATTCATTAGCCCAAACTTGCAAAAAGTGGGTTTTGGACTTCACCTTCAACCAGAGAGAACTAAGCAATGCATGATATTACTGATTCAGAAAAGGTGTCAGATTAAAGCTAAATTACTACTTTTTACATCTATGGCTGACTGAAATTATGAGAATGTATCATTTTAAAATTGTTCACCTCTGAACTTCGATTACCCTTTTTTTGGTATACACTCTGTATAATCACCACCAGACCTAAGGGAAACAACAACAGTGGCCACTGTAGACAGGTGACCTCTATATACAGGTTATATAACAGTGTTAGCAGGTAGGCTGCTATAGAACGGTGAAGCCTAAGATATATTATTTTATCTGTGTGTGTAATAATGGAAAACTTAGCATTGTTTGTATTTAATACCTGTTTTATTCACAGCCTTAACGGTTATCTTCAAGTCAGGAGCGCAGTAACAAATGCCGAAGCCGTTCGGTATCATAATCCAGGCAGCATTGCTGACACTCTCCACATCAGTCGGAAGAGCACTCCCAGTAAACCGGGCAAGCTCCGTTGAGCTGCTACTGATCATACCGTCACCGATGACGAGAAGATCTCGTTCGAAGTCGAACTGGCGAAATGTGATTCGAATTCGTTGGTCCGTTGATGATGCGATGAACGTCCAAACCGGCGACACGCAGAGACGCTGGTTTGACACTTCTAGATCCGATGACGATAAGTTGATGGTATCAACGATGATGTAATTTTCTAAGATAAAAAGGATAGCATTATAATTAGACGTATGATGTAACTAACAACCAGATGCATGAAGAGACGTGTACATATATCCAACAATTTCTGAATGACAAAGACAATGACGTATAGTGTGGCCGCACTAATTTGCTGTACATCCGAATTATTGGGTCATACGTATATGTTGTGATTTGTTTGTGTCAAAGTATCGGAGCAACACCCCCCCCCCCCCCCCCTTCCCCTCGTATCTTTGCCACTGGACAAATATATGCTGGGCAACATGACGAACATATTATTCTGACTTAACCGTAAAAAGGCCGGGCTATTTGAGGTCTTTCTACGGTCGGGGGGAGGGGGGGGGGGGGGGCATTATGGCCCCCCCTTAAGATTTCGGCATTTATGCAAATAAAGTCATAACATTCATATTTTTTACCCATAAATCATATATTCTTCATAATTAAACATTGGTTTTCACTACATATATTCTTTAGAGCATTTGGAATGATAATACGACAATTTTTTTTTTTGGAAGAGCCAGGTTCTTCCTTATGTTTTCTATTGTTTTTATAATTTCTTATGTATTTCTTTGTTTGTTTAACTTATGTATTTTATTGTTTTTTGTTGTTTATTTTATTTCTAACTATAATTCAACTATTTTTAATCCCAAAACAAACATATAAATTGTAAACAAGACCAAATAACCAATGATATACCTCTTCCATATGTTTTGTACACAAATCACGAAATTGAACGATTTTCGGGCTGACATGCATAGACAAAAGGTCACGTGACTTCGTAACGGTAAGTCCGATTTTCAAAATCTTTGTTTTAAAATATGCGCAAGACCCAAAAGAAAAGAGTCACCAAGCAGCGGCGCGTCATCTTACCGCGTTTTGGAGCAATACAAAAAATCGCGGAGGTGGGGGGGGGGGGGCATTATGGCCCCTCCGGCCTTATTAGGGTTAAGATGTGGCCTTTCGTAGTTGTTCTATTAACAACAAACTTTCATTAACTTCTACCAGATAAGGCAGGGAAAATGTACTTTCCAACTAGCTGCTCAAAATGATAAATGCAGTGTTTCATTTTTATTGCGTAAAATACCTCACATGCCTTATTTTGCACGAAAATTACAGGAATTCGCTCGACAGCAAAATGATTTATCCCGAAATGGTCTTGTCCAACTTTTAACAACTTTGTGCTAAAAAATTCCCCAATAAAATGAATGAAATTAGTCTAATCCAGCGATATGGTGATGATAAAACTCACTAAAATAGGTAACATCGGTTTTCTGCGCCTCCACAGTCCTCAAGCGCATAAAGAATCCTGACCTGGTCCCTTCAGGATTGCTCGTGAAGATCAGCTTCACCGACGAACTTTTCGAGATGATGATATCTGATTCCTGTCTATTATTCAGCAGTTCCCAAGAAGAACATAAATCGTTGCTCTGGTTACCGTGTACGAAATGGTCCACGCTATCCCCGAAGTAGATATAATCCCCGTCAGGTTCTACGTGTAAACGGTCGATGGTTATTTCGAAAACGTAACCGTCGGTTGTCTGAAATTCCCAGAGCATGAAGCAGTTGTTCGGGTAATTCCCAGGATAATTTGGGGATTGGACTATGTTGTCTTCCCCCGGCAAAAGATCCCTTCTCTCATCTATACCATTGAAAAAAAAAATATATATGACAAAAGAGATACGCTTTTAAATGTATTTCGCAAAAAATGTAACTAATTGCTGAAACTAAATTCTAATGATCTACAGAGTGTTTACAAAAAAGCGGAACCCAACTTCCACCAGCAATATCTTATGTAGTGAACATAGTTATGTTTATTGCTATATATCATCGCAAAGATAATTTATTACTCTTTCATTTGATACCATATTTGTAATAATTGAGCTTGTAGTTCTCGAATTGCAAGCATTTTAAACGAGCAATGTTAAAATTGCTTTGCGCACAAGATTTAGATCTATTCATCACCACGGTATGATGGTCATTCATTGAAACCTCTCCTTGTGTTCGTTTGTCTTGTAATCCTTTTGTTCCGTAAATAAATGAACATGGAGATACTTTTTAAATCAGTTCCTTGCCTGACCATGCAATTAACTACAGAACACGAGCACAAACCTATGCGGACAGACATGGGGGTAATGTGGAAGGACATTGGGGATGATTATGGACCATGAACTCTTCTCAAAGTTGAATAAAATGTAAAACTATGAATCAAGAAACATCATGAAATGTTACTTGACTTTGGCTACTGTTTCATTCTTTACATTGCATTTAACAATTACTTTCTACTCTTGTGCGCAAAGTACTTTTTACATAACCCTTTTAAAATAAGTTTTATTCAATCATGCATGACGTTATCACAACATATTTGGTATCAAACGAAAGAGTATGAATTAACCTTTGATATGAAATATTGCAATAAATGTAATTATGTTTATTAAATAAAATAAAGTTGGGTTCCGCTTTTTTATAAACACCCTGTATTGAACGTAGACGTACTTAATCCTGAACAATAATTGAAATTAAATGTTATTGCGGCCTGTTGTGGACTTACATAATAATTATTTATAAAAAGAACAGCACAATATGATATTTATTTCCTGACAAGTTGAGTAAACTGTGTTATATCAAATGAGACAGAAAAATATGTTAGATTTTGGTTTTTAATTTCGGAGAACGAACTTTTTTAGTAATTGTTTGTTAAAATTAAAAAGGTAACACAGACAAAATATGTCATTGTTGTTCTAACCTGACTTGGGCACCGATGTTATCTGCACATGAAGTTGAGTATATTCCATACGTATACTTATCCACGCATGGTTAGACACCGAAGTCACATCGCTGTGCACATCATACCCTCTAATTTGCACCAATATCGTAGACTCACTCCATTCCAAACCGTCTCCAATATCCACATTATTGTAATAAGAACCAGAAATGAATTGTTTGAAGGTGAACCGTATTCGTCTGTCGTATGAGGTACTGAATGTCCACATAGGTCTGAATTCCATTTTACTGAAGGCTTTCTGCAAGTCGCTTGAAGTGATGTTGATCGTAGTTTGGGGTTCGAGGTCATAATGATCTGCGGGAAACAATAATTGTGATTAATATACATTTATAAAGCTATAATAATTTTAATTTAATCATACATAGTTTATGTAGTTTTAGCACATTCAATATACATGCAAATTTAGTTAATATACTGATGCATATGAAAAGTGTGCACTCGATCTGAAAAAAAAGCCACTGGAACCGGTTGGATCATTTAACTTTTCATTCATAACTTGCATGTCATAACCTTATGTGCATTTGTTGTATCATCAGCGGATTTTAAATTGTGATTTGTGTGTTTGGCATAATTATGTCCTTTCCCCTTACAACTCACTGAACCCTATTAGTGTCTATCCTTAATAGCAAGAATCTAGTTTACATGGATATATTAATCTCCCCCTCTTTCTGAATTAAAGGAAACGACGTTCAGCTTAATAAAAAGTCTAAACGTATATTAATTAATACCACACTTTCATAGTGTGTGCATTGAGAAACACAAATGTGTTAGTATTGTCAGAGCATAATATTTCCATTTTAGTTGAAAGTGGCACTCAGATGGTTAATTGAAGCAATATCAATTCGATATATGAACTGTAATCATTATTAAATAGAATAAAAGGCAACTAATTAGGTTTAAACATACCTTGAAATTCCTGGGCGTCTGCAACAGAAATATGCAGAATATAGAAGCAGAAAGTCAAGGTTGATATTCGCATCGCCATTTTATTAGATATCACGTTGTTCAATTACTTCTTTTACAATAAAAGCTGCATTGATGTGCACAAAATCATAAAAGATATAACACACAAGTGCCAAATCAGTATCAATATTTTTGAGAGTGTTGAAATGCAAAATAGACAAATTGTATTTGTAAACTACAATCTATTATAAATATACAAGTCTTCTCTCCAGTGTGTGTATTTATACCAAGTGCGGACAATACTGAGCGATGGACAAGAACGCAAGCTTATATACCATGCTCAATGATTAATTTCACAAGTATGGATGGTGGCCCACAATAATTCAATAGCTTCAAGCCAATATTACCTGTATGAAAATCGGACAGTAGTGGCGTACTGAGCAAACAAGGGCTAAGAACTTTTTGAAATCTTGTGTGTTGAAAAGGTGGTATAAGAACATGAAAACACGCGGAAACATATTGTCTGTGAGTATTGTTTATGAGGTAATAACATCGTACTGAAGTTGATTTGAAACGACAAGAGGGTCATAATTCTAAAGAACCCTTGTAACGTGACGTACAAGAGTCTTGGTTTCATGATAATGAACATTATATCCACTCAACATGTCAATTTTACTTGCTGAGATTAACTACCCTGGCCATGCACACGGAGTGCTGTTACAAGGAGCACCATGACCCCGTAGCATGAAGAGTTGCAATCGATTGTAAAGTTGAGATTAAGTCAGTAATTATGCACATTTGAACCAATCAGAAGTGCGATTTCAGATTAATTGCAATTTTACACCGAATTGCATCTCATTCGGTATCGGGGGCAGGACAGGTGTGATTGTCAGATAGTTAGAAGAAGACATTTCCGTTTTTTACCCTAGCTAGTAATGCGTGGGATGAAAAGGGAGCGTTTAATTAGTTCTAAAAACTGAGGGCTATTTTTATCGATGATGACTACATTATCAATACATTTGTATGATGCAAGGGGTCTGAAACAAAGTAGTTTCACCTAGATCCTAGAAGAGAAACTAATATGACAATTTGTTTTATGTCGCAGAACTTGATAGCAAGTGCTCACTATTCCCCTTAATTTTCCCTAGCTTATAATAATTTCTTCTGTGTAATTTGCTCTCACATTTGTATTTCTTCCGACGACTATACGAAGCTAGCTCTGACAGATTTTGTAATTTATAGTCACTAGCTGTTTGCAATACATATTAATACATTTAAGGGGAGAGTGATTTTGAATAATGATTTATACATTTTATTTGGTTGTTCTTTGGAGTAAAAGTTTAAAACAATAAATCATAGTATATAGTTTAAAAAGATAATACCGAAAATCTTGTGTTTATTTCAAGGCATAGAGCGTGATTTATTATCTTTACAAGATTTCTACAAGACCCCCCACCCCCCCCCCCCCCCCCTCCCGTTTTTTAAGCCTTTTCTTTACGGCCCAGGTTCGATTCTTGGCCGTGTATATCGGCTGGTAAATAACCATAAACGATTGAACACTTCAATCTACAATAAACAATAAGAAATGAAACACAATGTTCAAACGTGATTTATTTACTAAGACTACAGTACTACAGAGTATACAAAAAAAGGTAATCGAAGTTAAAGAGTCAATTATTTCAAAATTATACATGTTCACACCGTTAATGAGATATGGATGTAAGAAGAACATTTCCAGCTTTAATTTGATACTTTTACTCAATCATAAATGTCACGCATCGCTGAGTACTTTGTTGTTAAAGATGACAGGTGCGAAACCCACCTTTTGCAAGTTTGGGCTAAAGAATGGATTTCTGAAATTAGTGGTGCTACACTTAAATAATGAGGATTTGTTTTAATTTTTTGGCCACTTCGTGTCGAACGTCCCTGCAAATCACCAAGGTCACGAGGAGATGTACACAACTTCTTCTTCAAATTTCCCAAAAGGAAGAAGTCCAAAATATTTAAATCAGAGGACCTTGGTAGCCATTCCACCTAATTTTGTATCGCAATATCCCTTTCCCCACAGAGTTCCCCTAGTCCATCTCTGACAGCGATAAGTCGATGGGCTTGAGCACTGAACCGTTTCTGTCTAAGTACTCCTCTCACCTGTTGCCCAATGTGTTCCTCCAACTTAGATATCATCTGAAGCTACATGTTCCCAGTTAACGTTAATTCCTTTGAAGAAAAATTGCCCAATCACTTGACTTTCATCAAAGTTGCTAATCCAAGCTGTCTATTTTTTACCACTGATATTAACAGCATAATTGAATTCTGGAGGATGGCAGGCCAGAGCATATTCATGTTCAGTTTAAATGTACTTAAACATGCATGATATCAGTAAACATGTATTCAGCTAAACGATTCAGTAACTCGCAAATCCAACAAAAATGGTTCAAACTGATGTTTTCATTAAGTGTGGCACCATTGTTTTACTTTCAAGCTTTCATTCATTAGAATTATCGTTATCATGATGAAGATGCTTAAATAGGGGAAAATAACAAAGTGATCAATTAAACCACAATCATCAGGCTATTACATTATCACATAAAGAAACGAGTAATCATCAGATGCCAATATAAAATAGTATAATATTATTTGTATTTTCACAAATGTGACATACCCTATACTATAATTGTGAATTATGCCGATGTAAACTTTAGCATTTTTATGAATGATTTCCCTCTAAAAACTAAACGTCATGTAAGATCATATACAATTCTGTAAAGTACATAATTCGCTAAGGAGTATCAATGATGTTCTCGATAAAATGGTATAAGTCTAAGATCACAAATGGTAATGCATACGTACAGTCATGTAATTATTGAACCACATATGTTGTGCAGATGACAGCTAACAAATGAACAAATGAACTGCCCTGAGCTTCCTCAGTGAGAACAGTGTTTAAGTCAACAATTTAATAAATTTAGTTAATGAGTCCTGGAGACAATACAGTCACCTGATACTGATATAACCATAGCTGTTTAAACCATCAACCTGACCAGTTCAAGGATTCAAATCATTGAAAAGCGGTCATATACAAGCTGATTGATAATGTGCCCTTTTAAAGATCTTCTCCTAAAAGGACATGCTTTTCCTTAGGAGTTTAGGTCACCATCAATGACAAGTATGCAATGTCACGGATTTAAACAGTATAGGTCTATGTTGTTGTTAATGTTTAGTGCTCATTCATGATAGACATGTGTGTACTTCTGGTCCAATGAACATTTGTATGAGTCAAATACAACTTATAGATGTGTGGACTTGTGTGAACAATGATGTACCAGTACATCCTAAAAGGTACGATGGCTCTGAAAATGGCCTACAAATTGTAACATTGTTAGAGTACAGTATGTCACTTTGTTTTTCTTGGGTAGGATTATCATTTTTATCATGATTGTTTTCCATGCCCATTACTTTGTTTGATTATATTATCGTGTACATGAATAAAAGGAAACTTCCTACTTATACATGTAAAGTGTCAGATATTGCACAAAATGACATTTGAGACTTCAATCCTATATCAATATCATTGTAAAATACAATTGAAAGATTTGTGAAAGTTTGAAAGAAAACGAACACTGTTTACCTAGTGAAAAAAACGAATATTGAGTTTATATTTTATCACCGAATACTGATGGTCTGCCATACATTTGTCGCAGTAATGAATGATCCGTTTGAGATATTCGCACCCGTTTATTTTTACACACGTAGTACATAATTCATGGAATTTGAACTCGCTCGGCTCAAAGTTCAATCTACGGAATGTTCTCACGCGTGCTGCATGCGGACGTTCTCAGCTAAGACAATTGTACTTTTTTTCAATTGCGTTGATTAACGCTTTCGAAATAATGATTTTCAATGGTAATTATCTTCATACTAAAGGGACATTTGAAAAAATAAAACCCTATTTTTATTATTTTCTTACCATAAGCTAAACAACACGGTAGAAGAGAAACAAGGAAGCTCCAAGTAATTTTCGTGGATTTGGACACTTTACAGGTATGACTTTAAAGGGAAAGTTGAGTTTTGGTAGAGAGGGCGCTAGACTACTTAATTGGTTTGTGTAGATACGAGCTTCTGAATTTTGGCGATGACGTCAGAAGCGAGGGTTTCAGATTTGTTATTTTAGGCACACCAAGTGAGGGCGTAAATAATTGACATCGCATTTTCTCTGAACGAGAACAACCGTCATTTGGGAGTTTGATTTGAAAACTTCGATAATCTGGAGAAGCCAATGTTATTGAACAGTCAGTCGGCTAGTCAGTCAGCTAGTAAAGAAATGTCAACTCGTCTGATAATATTGGTACTCATCTTGTGTCAACTTGTCACCCTATACGTCACTCCAGTACGTCACATCATTCACCCAAAATTTGAGACAATCAACCGTCACTAAAATGTCAAACTTAACGCCACATTTAGTTCAATAACAACGCTTGGACTTTGTTATTTTGGATGCCAAGATGAGTGACGTTTCAAAGACTAAACCCGATGTCAACCCTGAACCCGATGTTGACCCGGCACTCGATGTCAGCCCTGAGCCGGAGATCAACCCTGAAGATTCAGCCAGCCGATGTGGTAGAAGTAATGTCAGCTCTACGACAAGCTCAAGAAAGGATGCAGCTGCAAGGAAGGCTGCCCTGCAGGCTCAAGCTGAGATTTTACAGGAGCAGCAAGAATTAGAGCTCCAGGCATTGCGATTAGCTCAGCGGATGGCCCAGCTAAAGCTGAAGTCTCAGATTGCGAGTGCTGAAGCAGAGGAGGAAGTTTACAGTGAATCTGAGGTCAAGTCACGTTCACATCGTCATCCTCCTTCAGCCCCAAATCTAACCCACGATGACACCTTGCCTTATCCTCGGCACGAGTATAAATCTATGATGGAAATGTTACATGAAGGTCAGCAGCAGCAGAGAAGGTTGATAGAGTCCGTCACCCTACCTCAAGCCGAGTTGATGAAGTTCGACGGAAGCCCATTGAGGTACTGGGAATTCTGGAGGGCCTTCGAGAACAGTGTGGACAAGACTGCAGTTGATGACTCGGTGAAGCTGACACGCCTGCTTCACTTCTGCACAGGGGAGGCTTACAAGTTGCTTCATGCCTGCATGGTTATGGAGCCCACTGAGGGATACCGGAAGGCCAAGCAGATGCTGAAAGAAAGATTTGGCAACCCTTACAGGATTTCAGATGCTTGGATTCATAGGGTTACTCAAGCCACCAGGATTGAGCCCAACAACAAGAAGGCACTACTAGACTTTGCAGATGAGCTCAATATCTGCGTTCAGACGTTAGATGCCATGGGCTACAAGTCAGAGCTGTCACCCCAGAGTGTCATCCTTCGTATTGTAGAAAGGCTGCCCTTCTACCTGAGGGACAGATGGTTGAAGTCAGTAGCGAATATTAGGAAGCAGAATCGACTGCCGCAGATTGAGGATCTTCTGTCATTCATACAAGACACCGCAGCTCAACAGAATGACCCAGTTTATGGTCGCCTGACTGATCTGAAACCCGCAGCCAGGGAACAGTCAAGATCATCTTCCAAGAGACCATGGGACAAGAAGAGACAGGGTCAAGGGAGCTCATACTCAACATCCAACAACCCAGTTCGAGAGAACTTCAAGCCTTGTCTGGTCTGCAAGAATAGTCACACCCTCTTTGGTTGCGATCAGTTCAAGAAGATGGCGCCTGATAAGCGGCTTCAATTAGCCAAAGACAACAGATTGTGCTTTAACTGCCTGCGTCCTGGTCATATGCTGACAGCTTGCACATTGAACAGAACCTGTTCTGTAGAAGGATGTGGGAGGAAACACACCAAGTTTCTTCACCAGATCAAGAAGACACCGCCTAAGACACCCGACACCCAATCTGAGAAACCACCAGAGAATCAGGCTGGACAAACGCCAAGTAACGGAGCGTCTAGTGGCTACGTAGACACTGACAGGGATGATGCAATAGGGGCCGGTGGGCGGAGTGTTCTTCCTATTGTTCCTGTAAGAGTGCAGAGTGATGGCAAGAATTTTGTTGAGACATATGCTCTACTGGATACTGGATCCACCCATTCATTCTGTACTAAGGAATTAGCACGTCAATTGGGAGCTAAAGGAAGAAGTCACCAACTCAACCTGACAACCTTGGACAAGAGAGATGATCAAATTGACACGACAATGGTCAGCCTTGTTGTAGATTCTGGACCGTCAACAGACAGGATTAGTCTCGCGCAAGTCTGCACGAGAAAGAGACTGAATATCCAGGCTGCCCATATGGCGAAGACGGAAGATATCATGAACTTGCCTCACCTCAAAGGTATTGATATTCCTGTGGCAGGGGAGCACGAGGTCGGTTTGTTGATTGGGCAGGATGCACCCAGAGCACTTATACCCTTGGAGGTACGCAAGGATGAGCAGGGGCCCTATGCTGTGAGGACTTCTCTTGGTTGGTCGCTTCATGGTCCAATAGCTTCAGCAGGGAAACGGGTCGCAGCTACAAACTTCATACAAGGAGATGCTTATCTCAATGAACAGGTCCAGAAGTTTTGGAAGTTGGAGGATGACAGTTCCCTTTTTGACGACGAAAGGGGAATGTCATTCAATGACAGGAAGGCAGTTGGTATTTGGGAGGACACCATCACCATGGACAATGGACATTACCAACTGGCCATACCTTTCAAGGAGCGCCCCCCTAGTCTTCAGGACAATCGCTGTGTAGCTGACCATCGACTCCAGAGTTTGGGAAGAAGGCTCGAGAGAGACACCCATCTTCATGGGAAATACAAGGAAGGGATAGCTGATCTCCTTCAGAAGGGCTACGCAGAAGAAGTACACCAATCAGACGACAACACGGTTACCTGGTACATCCCCCACCATCCGGTGTTTCACCCTATGAAGCCAGATAAGGTCCGCATCGTGTTTGACTGCGCTTCAAAGTACAGGGGACAATCGCTGAATGATGTAGTGCTCCAGGGTCCAGACCTCACCAATAAACTGATTGGAGTTCTTCTGCGTTTCCGACAAGAGCGGATAGCCATCATCTCGGACATCGAGGCAATGTTCCACCAAGTGAGGGTTCCTCCTGAAGATAGGGATGTGCTCAGGTTCCTATGGTGGCCCAAAGGAAACATGAGGGAGTCCCCCAATGCATACAGGATGTGTGTGCACCTGTTCGGTGGCACATGGTCACCCAGTTGCTGTAATTTCGCCATGCGACAGACGGCCAAAGACAACGAAGGAGAATGTACCAGTGATGCAGCAAGGGTGGTGCAGCGGAACTTTTATGTTGACGACTGCCTGGTTTCGGTACAAGATGAGGACGAGGCTGTCAAACTTGTTGCAGAACTCAAAATGCTGCTTCAAAAGGGATGATTTCGTCTTGCTAAATGGGTGAGCAACAACCCAAGGGTCCTTCAGACTATTCCGCAGGAAGATCGGGCAAAGCAAGTGGCAGGACTTGATCTGGATCGTGAAGCCCTTCCTGTTGAACGAGCTTTGGGCATGAGATGGGACATAGAGCAGGACTGCTTTACCTACAAGATTAACCCAAAGGACAAGCCTTCGACACGACGAGGATTACTCAGCGTAGTATCTTCAGTCTATGACCCCCTGGGATACGCCAGTCCATGTGTGCTTCAGGCTAAGCTGATATTGCAGGAACTAACAAGGCAGAAGTTAGGCTGGGATGAGCTCATCCCAGATGAAGAGGCACAGAAGTGGAAAACCTGGTTGGAGGAACTGCCAGAGATGGGAGAATTTGAAGTAAACAGATGCGTGAAACCCCACGATTTTGGTAAGGTGACAGATTACCAACTTCATAACTTCGCAGATGCATCAGAAGTTGCCTATGGAGCTGTGTCATACCTGATGATGACAAATGAAGATGGTCAAGTATACTGCGGTCTACTGATGGCCAAGACACACCTAGCACCATTGAAGACGGCAACCATACCACGCCTTGAACTGATGGCTGCTACCTTAGCAGTAAAGATGGACACCATGATCAGAAGAGAACTGGACTTTCCTATCGCCAAATCCACATTTTGGACAGACAGCATGATAGTTCTGAGCTACATCCAGAACAAGGAGAAAAGGTTTCGCACCTTCGTGGCCAACAGACTTGCTACCATTCACAATGCTACTGAGATGGATCAATGGCGTCACTTGGCTCCGCATTGAACCCAGCAGACATTGTATCCAGAGGCATGCCTGCAAGCAAACTGAAGGATTGTTCCAGATGGCTTCAAGGACCATAATTTCTTCAGCAACCAGAAGAATATTGGCCTGCAGGTCCAAGTGAGAAGCAGGAGATCAGAAATGATGACCCAGAAGTCAAGACGACAAAAGGAATGCATAGCTTCGCAGCAAGCAGTGATGCCGAGGACTATGTAGAGAAGCTGATCACCTACTACTCGGATTGGACCAAGCTAAGAAGGGCCATAGCATGGTGGCTGAGACTGAAGAAAATTCTGCAAGAAAAAGTGAACAAGACAACGCCAATCCAAGATGCCAATGAAGCATTAACGGCAACAGAAATGGAGAGTGCTGAGAAGGCCATCTTCCAGCATGTTCAAGTTAATGCATTTGCTGAAGAGATGGGCAAAGAGGGATCAAAAAAGGGATCCAAACTGCACAAGCTTGACCCAACATACCAGGACGGCCTACTTCGAGTTGGAGGAAGGTTAGAACGTGCAATGATACCGAATGAAGCCAAGCACCAAGTGATACTGCCTAAGAAGCATCATGTGACATCACTTCTTGTGAGACATACACACCACAGAGTAGGACACCAAGGGCAGAACCATGTATTAGCAGAGATACGACAAAGATTTTGGATTCTTGGTGCTGGTGTTGTTGTAAGAAGCATACTGAAGAGATGTGTGAACTGCAGGAAATACCAGGCCAGGCTCGGTAAGCAGAAGATGGCAGATCTACCATCATTCAGATTGGAGGCTACTGAACCAGCATTCACGAACGTAGGGATGGACTATTTCGGCCCATTCGACATCAAGTGTGGACGGTCAACAAAGAAAAGATATGGAGTAGTCTTTACCTGTATGACTACTAGAGCTATTCATATTGAAGTAGCACAAAGTCTAGACACCAGCTCGTGTATAGATGCCATTCGTCGAATGATCAGCAGAAGAGGGCCTATCAAGAAATTGAGATCAGACAACGGCACCAATCTAGTCGGAGCTCAAGCTGAACTGAAAAGGGCTCTGAAAGAGTGGAACAAGGAAGAAATCCTGCACTTCACTGCTAACCAAGGGATAGAGTGGACTTTTAACCCTCCCACTGCCTCACATCAAGGTGGTGTGTGGGAACGACAAATTCGCACCATCAGGAAAATACTGCATGCTATCCTGAACGAGCAGTATTTAAGGACATACCAATCTGAAGAACAACTGAACACATTGATGTGTGAGATCGAGGCAATCGTTAACAGCAGGCCTCTCACACGAGTCTCAGACGACCCTGACGATCTGGAGGTTCTAACGCCAAACAGCCTACTGATGATGAAGCAGGTGTCAGAGCCACCTCCGGGCAGATTTACCGGGGGAGATGTCTACGCCAGAAAACGATGGAGACAGATGCAGTACCTCGCTGATCTGTTTTGGAAGAGATGGCTACGCGAATACTTACCAACCTTGCAACAGCGTCAACGATGGCAGCAACCAGAACGCAACCTGCAGATCGGAGATGTCGTCCTCATCGCAGACGACACGGCGCCTAGGTGCTCTTGGCTTATGGGTCACGTTCTTGAGACGCATCCGGACAAGCAAGGTTACGTGCGCAGTGTAAAGGTGAAAACAGCGACATCTACGTTCATCAGACCAGTCACCAAGCTGTGTTTGCTTTTGGAGCAGGAGATTTAGCGCCAAAGCGATTTATGATGAAATAGGAAATTCGAAAACAAAAACAAAAACAAAAAACAAACAGGGTTATGCACACCCTGAGGTGTGAGCCAAGCGCCGCCTACCAGAAATATGATAACGTCATTAGTGTTATAGATAATTCGACAACAAAAAGGGTTATGCACACCCTCAGTGAAATCGAGGAGCAGTTAGAGTAAAAATTTCATTGAAATATATTTGTTCGCGATTTCAATATTCAGTGGAATTCGATATCAATCTTTTGGATGGATCAGCATCACGAACAACAGCATGAGCAGGCAGAACTATCAAGTGTGAAGCTGATGAATCATTTGCCAACTCCATAAATTTGAAAAGCGAAATTAGGGAAACAAATTTCGCACGTAAAATTGCATGTAGGACACTAATTTTGCATGCAAGACTCTTAATTTGCATGCAGAAAACTGAATTTGAAGTTAAGTCAAAGCTCAATAAAGTGGACTTGTAGAAATGAGCTATGTTATATTTCGGAGGACACATAAAATTTCCGAAAGACATTTAGTAAGCGTTGACATGATTGATTGAAAACTCATGGACATATATTGAATTCCGATGAGAATTCACAGACCTTTGAACTTAGTACAGTTACTGAATAACTGAATTCTTAAGAAGTTGCATGTTTATGAGAAATGTTCAGGTAAAGAATCTGACTGGGAAATAGTAGTGCTATTTAAATTCAATTTGTGTTAGGTAAATTTGAGTCTGGGTTTAAGACTAAGATTTAGTCATAACTGAGGTCTGATAAGGAAATTATATTGGACTCTAATAGGTGAGGCCGAAGACAAAATTAGTTGCCTTCAAATTTTTGTTTATACCAATGGTACACCAACAGCACTTTTATTTATGCAGCCAGATTCTTGCCACGTTGTGTAAATAATTATTTAACAATTCATGCAAATTTCAAGCAAGATCAGCAAAATGTCGCATGTTTGGATATTATGTTTAGTATTGATTTTCCTTTTATTTTAAGTAAAATTTGTGTCAAAAGGACATGTAAGAGGTACGGCAGACTTATCACATTTAGAACTAGTATGTGTTTATGCTAAAATTAGATTGAAACACGTCAAGGTGGTATGCCAATTTTAGGATCGAGATTGTCAAAGGTGCCGGAAAGATGGCCACTGTAATTTTAAGGTAATTTACACCATTTAGTGAAGGTAGAATAGAATGTGTACACATACTTAATTTACTTAACTTTGATGATTATTTTAAAGTTGAATTATAAAGGCCAAGTTGAATTCACACATACAAGTTAATTATGAAGATAGATTGAGGTGATTATAACACACATGCATTTAAAGGAATTATGTATGTTATTGTTTGTGATAAGCAGTTACTATAGCAATCAAGTTAGCAACTGATAGTAGTTTAAGGAAAGTAAAATTCAGAAAGTATTTTTTTGTTTGTAAATGTATAGCTAGGGCTTCCATTTAAGGGGCCGGGATGTAGATACGAGCTTCTGAATTTTGGCGATGACGTCAGAAGCGAGGGTTTCAGATTTGTTATTTTAGGCACACCAAGTGAGGGCGTAAATAATTGACATCGCATTTTCTCTGAACGAGAACAACCGTCATTTGGGAGTTTGATTTGAAAACTTCGATAATCTGGAGAAGCCAATGTTATTGAACAGTCAGTCGGCTAGTCAGTCAGCTAGTAAAGAAATGTCAACTCGTCTGATAATATTGGTACTCATCTTGTGTCAACTTGTCACCCTATACGTCACTCCAGTACGTCACATCATTCACCCAAAATTTGAGACAATCAACCGTCACTAAATGTCAAACTTAGCGCCACATTTAGTGAGGTAATGAAAAACTGAGTGTAAAATTTGAAAGAGCATAATATTTAAACAATAAAATCATCTTTGTTTGATCAAAATCGGTTCAGAAACGGCTGAAATATCCATAAATATAACAATTTGTAATAAACCCGGGGCCCGGGTTTATTAGAGAATTTTGAACCAGCCGTTAAAAATTCAAAAAAATGCTTCCTCTTTTCAAAAAAGTTACAAAATAGGTATTTAAATAGTTGTGTGTTATTTCTCTATCTAATCACTATTTCAACAAAGCATCACATGCACAATATTTTATTCAAAATGGTTGAAACCGATGAGTGTTTAGAGAGCGCCCTCTTACGTTTTAACGGCTCTTTTTGAATGATAACATGATCTTTACTACGTCATTTGTAATTTTGTGTTCCTTTCTAGTTATAACTATTAGTTTGTATTGTAATGATGCAGGTTTTGGTTACTAAAATTCAGTTTCACTAAAACTGTACTCTCCTTACCAGAACTCAACTATCCCTTTAACAATAATTTGACTGAGAGTTGAGGTAAACGCTACTGCGTTTGGCGCTTCATTTATTTCCCCATGTTATCTTTCCCTACAAGCTACACCTACAAAATATTAGCACTCATTGCTGACTACTGTATCAGATCAATGTTAATATTGGCAAAATACGTAACACACATACACACAAGTATATAAGTGCATTTTTGTCAGTTATATCATTACATTTTTATCAGTAAGAAATTGACTTTATTAAATGGTTTGTATTATATTCTTTATTAAGGTCTATTATATTTCCATATTCTACAATGACGTACATTTCATTATCAAACATGTTTTTACCAATATTACTGATTTAGTAAAATCAGATACCAACAATACACTATTAAGAACTCATATTCTTATGTATTGTATTGTTTCTAATTTGTTATATGTTTTATTTTTTTCGTTTATATCATTTTAAGAACTTTCCAAAATTCAATTGAATGCCATTTGAAGAACTTCAAATACAAATTACTTATCGTTTTAAATATCTTGAACAGCTCAATGCGTTTTTGTATATAACGGAAAGTGCAATTTCAAGTCCTTTGTATAACACGTGACTTAAAATGACACCTGGCCCATTAACCGAATATATCATGCAGTCAAAGTTGGTATCAAAAGATGCACACGACTCTACAGAACACAAATCTGAAGTAATGTGATGATATCCTAATGCTTTGTAGTGTTATTGTGAAAATAGCAGAGACAACCCTTTATAAACCCTAAGGATTTAAAGCGCTATTAACGTACATTGTGGGTTAACTCATTTATACGCGTTTTGTGAACTTCCAGTAGCTAGATCGCGAGTTGTCCACCTAGGTTGTGATCCTAGAAGGTCCTAGAAGACATTTCTGGTGCACAACCTATTATAACATTCCATGGCCCCGTTGCAGGTACAATATCGGTCTTAACTTAGTTACGATCAATTTCAAATGTGTGTTGCAAGAAGGCGATTTTAAAATCGATTGTAAGTAGATTGACTTGCGCACGATCCCTTTATAAATTGCCGTTTAAAACATATTCCAACACGGCTGGAAATAGACAACGAGTCATTTTTATTTTTAAAAAAAGAAGAAAGTATACAACAACAGCACAATGTTATGTCCTCGGACGGATCCGGACCAAGACGTCTAATATTGAGCAGTAAGTACACCGTTTTCCCCCTTCCTGAATGTATTTAGCACACCAACAATGATATTAAATATGAACTTACTATGTTGTGAGGCTGTATGGAACATATCGGTCGTGCAATTTGTGTAGAATAAAAACTATTTTAGAATAATCATCGGCTAAACCTATTTTTTGCGACCGATATTATACAGCGCTGCCCCATGTACTTAAATTCACGTTGTGTGTTGACTGCATATAATATATTGTTGTGTGTTGACTGCATATAATATACTGCATGTACATATCACTGCACTTTATAGCAGTGTGTTTGTGGGCTTATTATTATTATAATTATACAGGCAGTGTTACCACATAATCATGCATGAAATGTTTCGTTTCCCCATGCAGTAGTATTTACTGGCAGGTAATGTTTTGTAAAATTCAATATATAGGAGGACAAAATTAGCCTCTTGTGAGTCTATGCAGTCCTATTATTATTACTAGGTAACTATGATAGTCTATGACTATGAGTATGAGTATGACTATAGTGCAGTGTTCAAATTCCAGTGCTGTAGTCGAGTCCACCCTGTCCGAGTCCGAGTCCGAGTCCGAGTCCCTGAAGTCCGAGTCGAGTCCGAGTCCGAGTCCGAGACCCGGACATCCGAGTCCGAGTCCGAGTCCCAATGGGAAAAAATCTTAAATTGCAATTCTTTTTATGTCACATCAGTTCCATTATGATAAATACCTTACAGTGAACTCTCTATAACATAAATAGTTGTCTGGTTCACTGTAAACTTTCATTTGTCAGATATATTTTAGCTCTTCTTACTATACAGTTATCTTCATAATAGATACGATCAAAGAAATGACAAAGAGTTATCTGCAGAAATGATTTTGGGCAATGTCAAAGGTTATTATTACAGAGTATGAGACAAATTCAATTATTGATGTCTATGCAGTATAAAAAGTTCATAAAAAGTGTGACAGACGGGACAAGAATTTAGTTGATCTTTGTCACCCTTAAATTTCCCAAAAATACAGTGGATAAGGAACTGCTGCATATCTTTTCCTAAGGTTTACTGTCAAATGGATTAATGGGATACAACTTTATGTGCAAACAGTCAAGTTGCTGAAAAGTAATCATTGTTGAAGTTAAGCATGAATTTCAGCAATTTTCTAATCCTTTTAAGATCACAATTTTTAGCAAAAAATATTAATCAAAATATTATAAACTGTCAGTTATGAACAGATGAGCAAGATATCATCCTAAGAAGCAATGAAGAGCAATCACTGTCAAGAACCAATTGGAAAGAAAAGAAATACTGATTAATAACGTAATTCAAATTTATCATGGGGGAGGGGGGGGCTACATAATTTACTGAAACTGAAGGGACTGGTGCGATACTTGAAAATTATATTCTTGAAATTGGTGTGAATTATTCAGTCGCATGCATCTATCATGACTTGATTGAAGTTTGAAATTGAACTATGATTTTGTTATTAGATTGGACGGTTATATACTGCAATACAGGGTGGCCCCCCAAAACGGAACGGGGCACTTCCCAAAATAATAAAATGATATGTCTATAGGATATGGTATCTTTTCCAATGAAAAACGATACTTAGAACAGTCATTCTGTCGAGTAGTTTTTGTTTTAGGGCGCGCTGAGTGACACCATGTCAGGTTTCCATTCTTGTAAATTCTTATAAATCGCACTTACTGCTCGTCATATCATCACACAACCATGTAGTGGGGCAGATAAGTGTTAAACATCAAGGAAATCGTGCAAATAGTCATACAAGCAAGCAAATCGGCATGTACTTTACCTTTAGTTCACTTTTTCAGAAAAAAAATCTGGGCACTCAAAATTCCAACATGGCGGCCATTTTCCAAGATGGCCGCCAAAAAGCTACTTTTTGTCATAAAAAGACAAATAATCAGTAGATTTCAAGGATCTTGGAGTCGATTCCAATCATATATGGTGTGCAGAAACCCCATGTGCTACTTGTAGTAACTATCGAGTGGTGTATCTACTGTTAAAATCCAATATGGCGGCAATTTTCCAAGATGGCCGCCAAAAAAGCTACTTTTTGTCATAAAAAGAGAAATAATCAGTAGATTTTAATGTTCTTGGAGTCGATTCCAATTATATATGGCATGCCGAAACCACATGTGCTACATGTAGTAACTATCCAGTGGTGTATCTACTGTTAAAATCCAATATGGCGGCCATTTTCCAAGATGGCCGCAAAAAAAGCTACTTTTTGTCATAAAAAGATAAATAATCAGTAGATTTCAATGATCTTGGAGTCGATTCCAATTATATATGGCATGCATAAACCCCATGTGCTACATGTAGTAACTATCCAGTGGTGTATCTACTGTTAAAATCCAATATGGTGGCCATTTTCCAAGATGGCCGCCAAAAAAGCTACTTTTTGTCATAACAAGAGAAATAATCAGTAGATTCCAATGATATATCGTATGCCGAAACCACATGTGCTACATGTAGTTATCTAGTGGCGTATCTACTGTTAAAATCCAATATGGTGGCCATTTTCCGAGATGGCCGCTAAAAATCTACCTTTTGTCATGAGAAGAGAAATAATTAGTTGCTTTCATTGATCTTGCAGTCGATATATGCAGAAACCTAATGTTCTATATTTTTAGTCCCTATCCAATGGCGTAGCTACAGTTGAAATCCAATATGGCGGCCATTTCCCTTGATGATTGCTGAAAAAGCTACATTTCTGCATATTCATTGAGTAAGTTGGTCAATTTCAATAAGTCGATTTAGTTCTGAATGACTAGTGGAAACCTAATTTGCTTTTCCAGACCTATTTAATTGTGTAGCTACTGGAAAATCAAACATGACAAACCATCTCCAAGATGGCGGCCATAAATACATAAAGTATCATTAAAATACAAAGTCGATTGAAATAATGTTCGGTTTAATGATACCAAAAGTGTTACATTCAGTAGCTTAGTATTGCAAAAATCCACTATGGCGCCCATTTTTCCTAACATGGTTGCCAACAAGCGATATTTTAGCATAAATATTGACATTGTTGGTCAATCCCAATGTTCTTGGAGTCGATATATATGTGTATTATAAGTATATCTCAAATTCGCGACACCCGAGCCTGTCCAGTTTCCAGTTGCGTAGGTACTGGAAAATCCAAGATGACTAGAATAATGTAAAGAATATGGAACGTTTAGGTCTCCCTTAAAGGCAGTGTAACACATTTGCATCCACCAAACCAGGTAGGAAAACAAATCGTGTAACTGATAGGCCTGAACGAAAGCTCTTAACGGACACATTCTACAATTTAAGTTTGATGTCCCTTTTTGATCAGGTAAGAGAGAAATCAAATTTTGTATTTATTCATGTTTTCAAAATCGCTAAATCTTGGACTTGATCTTGATTTTGATCTCGGACCCTCTGGTCTTGGACCCAACACTGCTGAGTTACCTCAAGCCATACTTTTTTTCCGATATTACATGCACATTTTGAGAAAGATCCGCGGTGTTTACAAATGTGTTTCACAACCTTTAATCTACTAGCCGCATAACCAGAGGATGTCACCCGAAAGAATATCATACAAGCTTCTCTGCTAATAAGCGCGTTAGATTGCCTGGGCTAGTGTCAAATACAATTCATGTCTCAAGCAATCCATCTAATTCATGGCCTTCTCCGTCTACCTGTGGTCTGTTCCCTGATGTCATATGACTGCAATATGCTTGCATTGCAGGCACGTCATGTTCCATCCTCACAATGTGACCAAACCAACTAAATCTGTGTTTTGTTAATCTGAATACTTCCTATACCATTGTTAGACACCAAGGTTATTGAGTATTTTCCAGGATGGAATATAGATTGAAAGTAAAGGTTTGTTTTGTCAACATATCACAAATATTCAAGCAGTAAACAAAACAATTATCATCAAAGAGATTGACAGATCTCACTCCGTTGTAACCTCCAGGAACTATTCTGGAACGAAAGTCAACCGCCCCTTGTTTCAAGCACGGAACTGATATACATCAGGACTCTACATTTCAGTTTATGTCTCCATAATATATCATTTAGAGCACTTCCCACCTGCAGGTACTGCAACTAACACTTGTTGTTGTCTAAGTACAGGTAAAGGATCAATTCAAACAATATTCTAGAATGAGCATACAATAAGAATGGTGCAGTGAGCAGTTTCGACCTCCATCACGATAACCACATGTCCTACATACAAGCTTTTAACAGATCTGTCAGTTCTCTTTACCAGTCACCTCCCCGGACCCCCCCCCCCCCCCTCCCCCCACTAATTTTACTCTTACACTTCATGCTCTGAATGAAATATGTATCAAAAAATAATATACATGGTACCAGTCTTATGCTTCGAAGACTTCATCCGTGGCATATGAATATTGTAATTTGGACTTTTATACAGTCACCGAGTGCTGCAGGGTCTACAGGGTCGGCTGATTCTCTTAGCTGAAAGATTTTGGGATGTGTGCGTTGTAATAATCGCTCGATATTTCTGGTTATGGTTCTATAAAATTGTATTCCATCGAATGCACTTTAATAACTGCACTCGCTTCATTTCCAGCCACTTCCATACCTTCAAGAAGTCTAGCCGTTAGCGACATTCGCGCACCTAGATTAGTTCAATTTCTAGCAAAAGAAGGCCTTCAGATTCTTACTGGATTGGGTTGCTCATAATAATCACAATGCACTGTTGTTCGCTTGTAGATTATTCTACTAATCGGAGCTTGCAATGTTTGCTCATGGTTGTTAGTCATTTAGTTATATCTTCCTCCTGAAGCTGCCTCGTACACGAAAAATAGATGCCATCGGCGCTGACATTGCCGTAATTTGAAAACTAGCCTAGAACCGATGTAGAAAGTAGTGTGTAGCATGAAATTGTTTCTTGGTGTTAATGTAAATTTTTAATCCACTCCAAAATGCATTAAAATGTACCACCTCAACCGATTTGTATGCAAAATTGTAGCTTTTTTGGCAGCAATCTTGGAAAATGGCCGCCACGTTGGATTTTACAGTAGCTACATCACTGGTAGAGGACTGAATGTTGCACATTCGGTTTTTGTGTACCATCATTTATTTGGATCAACTCCTAGATCATTGCATTCGACTAATTAGTTCTCTTTTTATGACAGTTAAATTACTAGGTTTTTGGCCGCCATCTTGGAAAATGGCCGCCATATTGGATTGTAACAGTATCTACACCACGGGATAGGGACTAAATATAGCACATTTAGTTTCTGCACACCATCATTTATTTGAATCGACTCCAAGATCATTGAAATCGACTAGCTATTTCTCTTATTATGACAAAAAACAGCTTTTGGAAGGCCATCTTGGAAAATGGCCGCCATATAGGATTTTAACAGTAGATACGCCACTAGATAACTACATGTAATAGCACATGGGGTTTCTGCATACCATATATAATTGGAATCGACTCCAAGATCCTTGCAATCTACTGATTATTTCTCTTTTTATGACAAAAAGTAGCTTTTTGGCGGCCATCTTGGAAAATGGACACCATGTTGGAATTTTGCGTGGCCAGATTTTTTTCTGAAAAAGTGGACAACATGAAATGATACCATATATAATTGGAATCGACTCCAAGATCATTGAAATCTACTGATTATTTCTCTTTTGATGACAAAAAGTAGCTTTTTTGGCGGCCATCTTGGAAAATGGCCGCCATATTGGATTTTAACAGTAGATACACCACTGGATAGTTACTACAAGTAGCACATGTGGTTTCGGCATACCATATATCATTGGAATTAACTCCAAGATCCCTAAAATCTACTGATTATTTCTCTTTTTATGACAAAAAGTAGCTTTTTGGCGGCCATCTTGGAAAATGGCCGCCATGTTGGAATTTTGCGTGTCCAGATTTTTTTTCTGAAAAAGTGGACAACAGGTAATGTACATGCCAATTTGCTTGCTTGTATGACTATTTGCACGATTGTTACGCATATCTGCTCCACTAATGCCCATTCTCTCAGCACACAGCTGAATGCACACTAACAATAGCGCGCGTATTGCTCGTTGTTCAATTTTAGTCGCATCATTATCAGGCTTTTGTAAATTAATTCACGTTCTGGCCGTAATACCTGACCGTGTCTTACGTGTTCCAACACATAAAACGACTAATCTCAACGTCTATTTAGGCATATCATAGCTTGTTGAGGCGATGTTACGATCATTTTCCAGAATGCCACACTCAAGCGAGCAAGGTACGCCAGAACAACGGGTTGTTTTTGCTTGCGCTGGGGTAATTTTATGAACTATAAATAAATGTGGGAAAACAGAAAAAATGCCGGTCTCGTTGCCGGTCTCGGCCCGATTCCGATTCCGATTCTTGGCTCGAGTCCGAGTCCGAGTCCGAGTCCGAGTCCGAGTCGTGAGAAATACGGACTCGAGACCGGTCTCGAGTCCGAGTGCAGACTCGAGTCCTACAGCACTGTCAAATTCATACATAAAAGTTGCACTCTTTACTGTATGGTACATCCATATAGTCAGTACAACATGGGGGAGAGAGGCATAATAATCACAAACTGGACAGGCTGATGACATCATATGAGGAAAGCGAAAGAGAGAGAGAAGGATTTGGTGAAGCCATTGCCTGCTGTCGAGCCACTGCCGGTGTCACCCCAAGCCACAACTATATGGGATAGGTGAGAACATGATGATGATACACACAATGCCTTTTTTAACAAACACCAAAGCCTTATATTCTTCTTGGATACTTTTGACTTTAGTTTGCATTTCATTAAGCATCCTGATAGTGATATATCATTTTTTTTACATGGCTATATTCATGTCCATTATTAAGTAGGTCACTTGCTTAAAGTTAATTCAAAATGATATCGTTGCTCAAATTTAAAATGTTTTGTTATTAAATATGGCATTCTTTACGGGCGCGGTTCGTTATTCCGAAGGTTCGTTATTCCGAAGGTTCGTTATTCCGAACACGCAAATTTCCTATACCTGAGTGTTCGTTAATCCGAAAATGAAATGGGGTTCGTTAATCCGAACATTTGTTGCATTATTCCGAAGGTTCGTTATTCCGAAGGTTCTTTATTCCGAAGGTTCGTTATTCCGAAGGTCCGTTATTCCGAGGGTTCGTTATTCCGAAGGTTCGCTATTCCTAAAATGAAATCGGGTTCGTTAATCCGAAAATGAATTTGGGTTTGTTATAATGCTATAATTTCATATAAAGAGATAAAATAAACTTAAATGTTTGATTGGTCCGGCCAAGGGAGGGAAAGGGGGAGGGGTATGCTTAATGCAGGCTGTAAATTAAATAAACAAAACACAAACTATAGTATTATAACAAGCCCGATTTAATTTTCGGAATAACGAACCCGATTTTATTTTCGGATCAACGAACCTTCGGAATAACGAACCCTCGGAATCACTGGCGTAAATCTGTTCGGAAAGCACAATGCATTGGGGGGTCGAGCAATTGTTCACAAACCGTTTGTGAACAATTGCTCGACCCCCCAATGCATTGTGTTTTCCGGACAGATTTACGCCAGTGCTCGGAATAACGAACCTTCGGAATAACGAACCCAATTTTATTTTCGGATCAACGAACCTTCGGAATAACGAACCTTCGGAATAACGAACCTTCGGAATAACGAACCTTCGGAATAACGAACCTTCGGAATAACGAACCTTCGGAATAACGAACCTTCGGAATAACTGAACCTTCGGAATAACGAACCTTCGGAATAACGGACTGTAACCTTCTTTACAAGGTCGACGTGCTAACATGTACATGATTTAATTCATCTCTATGGGCTCGTTTTCAAATAGAATCCTGGTTTATAAAATGTCATTGATTATTTATCCTTTGAACATTCCAGTTTGCAGGTGAGCATGGATTGGATATGATGTGACCAAAACAAATCCTTAGTATTATCTGTGAGAGCTTGTACCGTGACATTTCAAGGTGATACGTGTGTGCAAGAAATTGACTGTGGAAACAAGACTTATAAATCTGAATGATGAAACTGTGTGTCATTGAATATATACTTCGTAAAAAAAGAAACTGGACACTTGTATGAGACCAAATATTTCGTATTCATTAACGATTAAATATATGATATTGTATATCAAATTAAAGATCAAATTACCCTCTTCAATATTCGCATGAAATCCAGATGAAATCATTCATGCATGACTTGTCACGGTCAATTAACCACACCAAGGTCTGTTTTCAAAAATAAAAAAATGGAACATCCACTCAACCATATAAATGTTGATAAGCATAATCTAAAACGCTATATTAAAGGGATAGTTGAGTTTTCGTAGAGAGGGCGCTAGACTACTTATTTTTTTTGTGAGGTAATGAAAAACTGAGTGTAAAATTTGAAAGAGCATAATATTTAAATAATAAAATCATCTTTGTTTGATCAAAATCGGTTCAGAGACGGCTGAAATATCCATAAATAAAACAATTTGTAATAAAGCTGGGGCCCCAGGTTTATTAGAGAATTTTGAACCAGCCGTTACAAATTCAAAAAATGCTTCCTCTTTTAAAAAAGTTACAAATAGGTTTTGTATATAGTTGTTGGTTATTTCTCTATCTAATCACTATTTCAACAAAACATCACATGCACAATATTTTATTCAAAATGGTTGAAACCGATGAGTGTTTAGAGAGCGCCCTCTTACGTTTTAACGGCTCTTTTTTTTAATGATAACATGATCTTTACTACGTCATTTGTAATTTTGTGTTCCTTTCTAGTTATAACTATTAGTTTGTAATGTAATGATGCAGGTTTTGGTTACTAAAATTCAGTTTCACCAAAACTGTACTCTCCTTACCAGAACTCAACTATCCCTTTAAGTATAATAAAGAGTATAAATGAGGACAAATTGTGAACGTTATAGGTGTTATTTTCATCCAAAAGTAACAAAATGGGGAATTCTGTGGCAAAGCTTTATTAGTCAAAACAACAGTTTGTGCCCTTATTTCAGCATGAAAATGGTATAAATTCTTCTAAAGAATTATACCGTAGTCCAAAGATCTTCAAAACCTGAAGTCACCCTTGGTCAAACATTTGAGCAGTCTTTAACATGACATTTCTGTAGGTAACTATGGTTAAAATTGCAGACACATGAAATAGACAAGCTTCATGCCTGTAATACAGACCAGTATGATAATGCTCTCATAACCTGACCCTGTTTTATTGACAAATTTGTATTTCCAGAGTTTGTTCATAACAATACAGTTGAATAATGTCATAATTTACTTGCCCCGCTCATCTTGTTTTAAGTGAAACGCGTACTATCATTTCAGTCGAATGGTGTGGTCCTCCATTGTTTTGCTATTTTTGAAAACAGACCTTGCTAGTGTTAATTGACCATGGCATTTCATGCATGAACGATTACACCTTTAAATTATACCCTGCATGTAGAGGACTAAATTCCCTTTAATTTGATATATGATCATGTACACTTTATCGTACATTAATATGAAATATTTCAACTTATACAAGTGTCCAGTTTCTTTTTTTGCGGAGTATAGTTTAGGGAACTACACTGAGTATTTTTACAATCTATTGAGTACAACTTTGTTTTTATTTTCATGCTTTGTATTATATTTCAGCTCATCAAGCAGCCTCTTGTGTCTGCAGTAGATGCCTGGATTTGCGGGGCTGCCTAGCAGATAGAAGACCACGACAGAAGGGATCCGCCCAAGCTGGAGAAGGAAAGACGGGTTGGCAAGACGTGGTGTGGCAAGATTGGTAGAGCGCGTGCCTTCCAATGTGAGGTCCCGATTTTTAAACCAAGGTATGCCCATAATACTTTTATGAACATTATCCACCTGCTCTCGACCCAGGTGTGTAAATGGGCACCCGGAAGGATGGAAAGGAGTTACGTAGCACTGTGTGCACCTTGGAGGCTACCTAGCTGGAATGCTCCGCAGGCAGTGGACAATGTGCACTTTGTGTGCTGACCAGGTAAAGTGATGCACCGCAAGCGTCGAAAGACAGAACGTGCGCTATATTTAAGTAGCCATCATTATCATTTGGAAAAAAGAACTGGCATAGTGATAATCACTAGAGAATGTATTAATTCACTACAAAATGATAATATTCTATTTGATGGAATGAATCGAAAGTCATATGTGTTATGTACTCTTTTTGGATTAAAATTTGAAGAATAAAAATACATGCACTTTGTTGGCTATTTCATTCTCAGTCAAGTAAAGCATTACCCTTTGTTTCTATACTGGCCTTTACGGTTTAATGTAGTCAAATCTTAGTACTGTATAATGACCACTGCAGAGTAACAAGAAAAGTTGCCACTGTACAAAAAATGGTGCCCTCTACAAATAGATTAATACCATTGTTTTATTTATCAGTTTATAGTGATCACTGTTGACTGGTTTGCTGGTATAGACAAGAGGCTGCTGAGAAAGGTTTGACTGAATGTTTGTGTGTGTGTGTGTGTGTGTGTGTGTGTGTGTGCGTGTGTGTATGTGTGTGTGCGTGTGTGTGTGTGTGTGTGTGGATATATGCATGTATGTGTGTGTGTATATGTATGTATTATGTGTATTGTCTGTATTGTCTGCATGTATATGTATGAATCAATGTGTAACACTGTATGAGTTAATAAGGATGAGTTTTATCTGTAATTATGTGCTTGCATGAGTGTGTATGTTGGTATGTTTGTCCATGTACATCCCCTTCTAGGATTGATCGCAAGTTACGCCACCTTTTTATATATCGTAAAGTTACGATCAATTTTAAAACTTACGACCAATAGTTACGTTTAATATCAATCGTAACTTCTTCCTGCAACAGGAGCACTAAGGCCATTTACGATCGATTTTGGGACTTACGATCAATCGTAACTCTTTCTGCAACAGGGCCCATGTATGATATCCTAAAAAAGGGGGTGTTTGCTCCCTGGGTACTAAACGTCTACTATTAATTTGATCCACAACCCATTTGGTGTACACTTATTTGGTCTACAATTCAATTCGTCTAATATCTAGTTTATCCATTAATCTTGTAGTCTGCCATCGTGTAGTCCGCGATGCAAATGGTCTACAATAAATCATTGATTCGTCTACTATGCATTTGGTCTACAATCCATTTAGCCCCAAAATCATTTTGTCTACCAGACAAGTGGTGTACGATCCGTTTGGTCTACCACTCATTTCGCCTATATATGACCCAATAATTCAACAAACCATTTAGTCTACAACCATCTGAATTGAACCTTATATAATTTTATATATGGAAGTATATGGAAATAAAACCTTTATGAACATGGACCATCACGACTAGCGAAATCAATAATTAACGACCCTATATCAAGTCGGCTCCGTGTGCGTTGAACGCACACGGAGCCGACTTGACCTGAACCGACTGGTTTTCATTCGTTTCGACTCAGTAGGCGTTGCCTGCCTCATGACTCCGGTTTGCCACTCAAGAGTCAGTAGGAGGCCATTCGAGGCAGATTCATCATGTTGAATCGGCTCTGACTGAGCAAAACCGTCTAGCTCTAGCTTGACTGAAGACCGGTCGGATCGGATCGATTCGGTTCTGTGTGCGGTGGGCTTTATGCATAGCGACGTTGCTGGGGATGTTGTCCCATAACGTAAAAACAGATTGAAAATAACACAGAGCGAAAACTAAATGTCTATTAACAGGCACATGGCGTGATTTATTGTAGTACTAGCTGTACCCGCGGAAATCCGCGGGTTTTTGTAAGAGAAAGACGATGATGACATAAACCACTTTACTTTACTAAATATCCCACAGTCATCATTTAAATAGTAAGACAAAATAGACTCGGGCGACTCAATCCCGCCCCCACAACCCGTCGAGGCCCCGTCCAACGATACATCCGGCCAATGTATAACAAAATCGTGATGATTTAGTATCCACGCAAAGTTATTCAGTTATCCCCCATATTTCATATGATCCATAATTTGTTCCGCTTGTATTAAAATAGATACAATACACTATGTATGTGTTCTTGCTAATAAAGTAGCTTCGCCGCTCCACCCCTCCTCCCCCCCCCCCCCCCCCCCCGCGGCTCCAATTGCCTGTATGACAAATAACCCGTCGTGTCCCCTACACATTTCATATCATAAACTAAGTTCTCCCGCATATACCTTTGTTCATATTTTTGTGAAACCCGATGATACATATATTCCCTTGAAAGGAATAGTAACCGTATATAGCCTACATGCATTTGCATACTACATGAGCAGATACTTCCCCCATCCATTCTACCCCCACCCCCGATAATTTGTTACGCTTGTATCAAATTAGATACAGTACACTATGTTCGTGTTCTTGCTAGCTTCGCCGCTGCCCCCCCCCCCCCCCCGTGTCTTCAATTTCCTGCATGACACATAACCCGTCGTGTCCCCTACACAATTCATATCCAAACTAAGTTCTCCCGCGTATACATTTGTTTAATATTCTTGTGAAACCCGATGATAGCCGTTTATACATGCATTGCATAATAAATGAGCAGATACCTCCCCGTCCATTCTACCCCCACCACCCACCCCCACCCCGTCGGCGTCTCTTCTGGTACTGCATGCTAGCTTCGTGGCTTTTAATACATCTTACCACAAGCTGGCGCAATTATAGTATCGTGTACGTTAGGGCGAATAGAGACGATGGTCAGCAGGTCAGTGAGCTATGCAAATAAACTACGGTTCGGTGGGGTGATTAGATGACTCCGCGACGTGTATACACGGCTGTACAGCCATTGCGCGTTGTATAACCGCAGCTAAATTGAAGTTGTCGCATTTTGTCGTCGATGCACTTACAAACACAATGCCAATCGGCAATAGCGATCATTACCATACCATCCGCGTAATATAAATATTGATATTTATCAAAACCTGGGTAGATTCGCAACGTATTATATCTAAAATGGTTTCTCAATATATTATTTGTTTTATCTACTCCAATTTATATTCTTACAAATAATTTTACGGCGATAAATCGTTAGTCAGTGCTCGGCGCCTTAACTTTAGCAACCGGCATTGCTGACTTTCCCTTTTCTTCGATCTGGAGGACGACCACGGGGTGGGAGCGACTCGGGAATACCTTATTGTCCTCCGCAAAACGTATATCCTTCGATCCCGACGGTCGGGGAGTCGCCGAATTCTCGGGGTGAGGATATCTCGAGTGGGAGACATTTGGGGGGTTGAAGCTTACCGTATTAATATAATAGATAACAATAATTATTAGTACACAATATTAACAATTCAAGAAACACTTCACGAGTCATGATATTTCAATTTTCTACGAAGTCTACATGACTGTATTAATGTTGGCACAACGACTCAGACATAAAGTGGCACCCATGCTTACAATGCTTACAAAATACGCATACATAGAAAACTGCTACGATATACCTCTCTGGCGAAGCATTTTGTTTTGTTATAAATAATTACATGTTTGAATTATTATGATAATCATAGATTATCAATATCAATAGACCTATTCTTCCTTTTTTTCTGTATCTCGCTTGCCACTCACTTGCCCTTTCTTAATTTTAATCTGTATAATTGTGTTTTACACTGTTTATTTGTTCATGCCTGTTGATGTTTTAATGTTGATGTTACGATTTGGGATTTTTGTGAACCCAAGACAAGTTCCCATTGAGCAGGATGAATGAGATAAAATATTGAAATATTGACAATATGTTTGTAATTGATACTATTCGACGTTTGTCAACGTCCAAAATCGGAGTATTTCAAAATGAAGTGATACAGTGGCGCAGTGGCACGAACACCATTTTGTTTCACGGAGAGCGTATCTCTTCAACTGTAGACATCATTGGTTATGTGGGATAATTGAGTATTTACAATTTATAATATAAATGTGTACAGTTTGATTTATAATTTATTTTTGAAATAAGACACATGATTGATCGACAAAAGGGGCTAACAAATTGCAAAATACTTGTCGAGTTCAGCCCCAATAATAATACATTTCACAAACAAAAATACATTTTCCGCTGAATTGAAGGAAAAGTTAAGATTTAGTTTATAGGGCACTTCAAGAAATAATTAATTTGCGAGGTAATGACAAACTGATTGCTACATTTGAAAAATCACGTTATTATCAAACAAACTTTATTTGATCAGAATCGATTCATAAACAGCTAAAATATCAATAAATGTATCCGACTGGAATAAATGTGGGTCCCACATTATTTCGATAGTTTAGGAAAATTATTGATACTATGCCTACACTTTTTCGAAAATATACCAAAGAGGTTTTGAAATAGTTGTTCATGATCTCTCTATTGAATGATTATTTTAACAAAACATCATATTCTTTTTTTTTATGAAACCAATATGTCTTAGATAGCGCCCTCTTGTGTTTAAACGGCTGAATTTTGAATAAAACATCGTTCTAACCGATTGTGCAGTTCTAATTATTAGCTTATAATGATTTAGTGCAAGTCTTGGTCATTAAAATAGTTTTTAACAGCACTAAACAATCCCTTTAGATATGGTTATATTTGCACTATTTACACTTATTGAAATTGTATCTATCCCATCTTCTTTGTAATTAATCTCTTTTTTGAATCATCGTTATTTGCTGAAAAGCATTATTTCAGTAATACTGAGGTTGGCCCAGACTGTTTACGAAATGTTTGACATTTAATATTAAACATTTAAATGTACAAAAATGGATTAGTTTATTAAAACCAAGGAGGTTCAAACACGAGGAGATATATCGCCAATTTATTCAAACACCTGTTAGTATCAATTCAAAACAAAAAAGAGTATTAATGACTCTCGCTGCTTTGATCACGATCTGTGATGCCGCCTAAAAAAAATAATTTTTGCATCGATCAAATCATTTAATTCCCTTTGCTTGTCCTAATATGCAATGTTTACACCACGTTGTAGCTGGGGATATGGGTCATCAGCGAAAACTGGGACAAACTTTCATTTTAGACATCCATTGTCATTGCTTGACATTGCAGGAATTCAGAAATTATGCGCCTCATTGTCATAAAGCCTAAATGCATCTGTGGATGTACGCATACCTCGGTGGTGGCATCATTGTTCGAACAATAGGGTCTATGTTTGAAGTATCTCCTTGTGTTTGAACCTCCTTGTTAAAACAGCCTCTTTAATATTTGTTTAAATGCCAAAATGTATCTCATAATACAATTTGACATTAAGCTTGACAGGGCATTTTTTTCTTTCTTACGGACGCAATTCATACACATTATTTCGAGCATAATGATAATACGAATTATCAAGTTAAACCCCTTTTTAATTTATGTTCCTAACAATGAATGCGTAATCGATTGCTGCTTACTGCTTACTTGTTTAAAAATAACTATACAATACTTTATCATACCATGACTAGCGAATATGCAAAAATGGCGAGTGGTAAACTTTACATTTATTGGTTGTTTTTATAATTGCATGGAAAATATATTCTGATTCTGCTAACATATATTGTAAAACAAATGTTAATATATGTGCACT
>JBAMJV010012107.1:0-27500 GCA_037951105.1 Echinarachnius parma
AATTTGTGACTCTAAGGAATTCTTTACAACCAGCTTTGAACAGATTAACACAATGATTCAATGAAGGCATGCTATAATTGTTTGTTGAACAAAGGCCAAAGCAATTATGCAATTTATACAGACATACACAGCATCAAATTGATCAATAGTGTGAAAAACATCTAGTTTTAAGGCTAGGTAGACAAGGGATTTCCCCAGTGTTTACTTGGACAATGAAGGCAGCTGACTATCAGGCTTTTTTCAAGGCAATGGAGTAAGGGGTTAATGCAGCATGCTGTTAACCCCTTGTCTTGTAGGGGTGACCCTAGGCCTAGGGTCACTCTCATAGGCAGGCTGCAGTAAACAAATTTGTGAGACTGGCAAAAATCATAAAATCATTTCTAGCTAAAATCTCACCAATTAATCAAACTTAACATAACAGGGGGTTAGAATTGAATATAATTTAAAACTTACATGAGCTTTCCAATGTCAGAATCACTTTAAATTCCAGTTTTTAAATTATTTGATCTATGACTTGAAGCTCCAATCTGAGCTTCAGCTTTCTGACTGTGCAGCCCTCAACCCCATTTTTAGAACAGTTGTTTACATGTTTAGGCTTGTCTGCCAGCCAGTATTATCAAAAGGCTGAAGGGATTATTTCAGAGATTAGTGTCTGAATGACCTAACTGACAATGGGTTCTGCAAAGTACTCTGACTTGTACTATTTGCAGGGGTGCAGCATTTCAATAGGTGTCTGGACAAGACAATAGTCAATACATGTGGCTTTTGTATCGCATTCCAAAGTATATAACAATTAATATAGGTCAATTTGTGACTCTAAGGAATTCTTTACAACCAGCTTTGAACAGATTAACACAATGATTCAATGAAGGCATGCTATAATTGTTTGTTGAACAAAGGCCAAAGCAATTATGCAATTTATACAGACATACACAGCATCAAATTGATCAATAGTGTGAAAAACATCTAGTTTTAAGGCTAGGTAGACAGGGGAATTCCCCATTGTTTACTTGGACAATGAAGGCATCTGACTATCAGGCTTTTTTCAAGGCAATGGAGTAAGGGGTTAATGCAGCATGCTGTTAACCCCTTGTCGTGTAGGGGTGTGGTACTGTGTCCTATTACCGGATACTTTTAGTTTGACGGCACAAAACAAACATGAGATGCATAAAATCAAATTGGAAATTATACGAGCAGCTGCATAAACTCATAAATAACACATTTGATGTAAAATATCTTCATGAATTTACCACTTTTTCTTCAAATCAACTTTCTTGTAAACCCTTCCAAAAAAGAAGCCTCTTCCCGACCCAAATTTTTGTGTTGCATTACCAAGCGTGAATGTTTTGCATGGGAATGTCATTGACGGGTGCGCGGCAAAACGCACGTAAAACGCCTCGGCACGCTTATTTTCTTCGGGAAATGATGAGAATTTTGTGCAGAACATCCATTTATTATCCTCCGTTAATGCCGACCTTAAAATTCAACTTTCAAAGTTCGAACGTTTTTCCTATGTGAATTTGCATGTCCGGAAATACAACCCGTTCGGTAATGCAACCTTCTGCTATACTGCCAAGCCAAGTCTCTTGATACTTGAATCTTGATGAAGTAATCCATTGAAGTTGAACATGTTGAAGCAGCTGCAAAAATGCGTCAGTAACTAATACTTAGTTAATAATACTTACTCAAACTTCAAAGAGGCCATGAAAGCGCTAGATTTGTCGATCTAGATGTGCTGGTGCATGGTGTGTCGTCGGGAGGTAAAATTGTTTATAATACAATTTTTACTTTGCAATTGCATATCATGTGCAAGTAAAAAAAAACATGTGTAGTGACGTTTAAACAATGTGGGAGCCCACAGGAGGCTGCATCACTCTATGGTGGGTAATGCAGCCGTTTGAAAGGTAGTCAGTCCGGCCCAGGTAGATGGTTCCAGACTCGTATGGTCCGTGGATAAAAAGAGAACTTGTACGAGACATAGTAATATAGATAATGGAAAACTTGACTCTTGTGTTTTTGAGAGTTGACACTTGAAATCCACGATTCCACGAATTAACGAAGTAGGTCCTACTTATTTTAAAGGTTAATTTAGGTTTAAGTGGGCTAAATTCTAAATACTGAATAGTGGCGTGCATTACTTTAAAGTTTGACCCTTGACCCTTGGGAAATACAAGATTGTAAGTAAAAATGAATGCATGTAAATTAATTTTTGATAAAGAGAGCAAAACTAATTTTAATATTTGTTTACCTTCTTTGTACATTAGGATGATTCAGACTTCAACAGGAACATCAAGATGCTAGAACTCCTGGACACACAAGACAGAGTTGGGGGACGTTTCTTCATTCATCTCAGAATTTAGTCAAGTGAAGCAGTTGGCGTCTTGCTTTGCGGGGGGTGCTGATGAAATGTGTTACTACAGACTTCCTGTTGGCAGATTTGAAGATTATTAGCAGCGTGAACAATGAGTAGTGATAATGGAAACAAAAAGGCCACACGCAGTCTGTTTGATCTCGACATATTCTCAAAGAGGCCTGATATTAATTACAGTAAAGATAATGATAGAATCGCCATCTGTAACCCTGTGAGAAAGACTGATGTTACAGAAGGCAGCAGATGCCCTCAGAATTTGGATAAACCCTGTGAGGCAACGCGACCGTTGGACCTAAAGCCACACATTAGGGAACTTTTCTCAACCCTGGACAGAATATCAGAATCGGGAGTCTCTTTAAAAGGGGAAGATACTGAAACCAAACCATGTGCCGTTACTGAAGCGGATGGTTTTGCTGTTGCCCATGAAAATAATGAAGAGTTGGAATCTTGTAAGCGTGTTTCTGGATGTCAAGTTCTATGTGATGGACATAAATCTTTCACAGACAAACCTGCACATGGAGGTAAAAAAACCAGTATACAAAATGCCAGTAATGTTAATTGCGAGAATGTTCCAAATGAGCAGTCATCAAGCAGCTCAAGAAAACATTTGTTTCCAGAACAGTCCATCCATGTTTCAGAAGCTGTTGAAGAACACGTGAAAGGAAGATGTTCCTCTCCACCTTCTGATTCTGAGCCTAAAAAGCAAGAAGATGTGAATGAAGACCTACAAGGAATTCCTCCATCTACTACGAAAGAGCAGAAAGAATCTCTTGATGAAAACAGAAAGGAAAACTCCCCAACTGTAATGATCCAGACTTCAAAACTCAAAGAATCTTTGGATGAAGGCAAAAGAGATGTTCCCGATGGGAATAAAGCATTAGAGTCAGTGCTTGGTAAATATCCTCGTGTGATTCGCAATCCACGTCTTGTAAGACATGGTGGGCAGAAGCGCAGGAAGTCTGTCAATGACTGGTGGATGCTCAATGTCTCAGAGAAGGCTGAGGGACTGGCACCAACCAAGAGACCTAAAGCGAGTCAAGATCCTGGTCCTGCAAGACCGGTTGTGTCAACAGAGATTCAAAGGGTCCCCACTGTTTTGGAGAAGATTGAGGGACTGGCATTATCCAAGAGGCCTATATCAAGTCAAGATCCTGGTCCTGCAAGATCAGTTGAGTCAACAGAGATTCAACGGATCCTCAATGTCTTGGAGAAGGCTGAGGGGGTGTCACCATCCAAAATATCAAGAACTGAGCAGTTTCCACAGAATTCTATTCGAGCAGCACAAACTTTAGACAATCAACTTCAAGTGGGCCATGTTGCCAAGAATCTATCCTCAGAGGGCCAGACTTGTTCAGGGGATGGAGAAGTGCCAGGAAGCGATCATCAGAAGATGACGGATGGATCTGATCAATGTCCTGGAAATCCTCCCCAAGCACCACAGACTTCAAAAGATCACTGTCAAGTGGGCCATGTCAGCAAGGATCCTCCCTCAGAAGTCCGTACTCATGAAGCAGGCAAAGAAGTGCACGAAAGCAGCCGGCCAAAGATGACGGAGGCATCAAATAATTGTCCTGGAAATTGTGCCCAGGCAACACAAACTTCAGAAGATAACAGTAAATTGATTCATTCTACCAAAGATTTGACCATAGGCGTAGAGGTCCAGACCTGTGCAGAAGATAAAGTGCCAGAAAGTAAAGGGAATACGAAGGACATTCCAGACAATTGTCAACAAAAGCGAAAGGGTGTCTCACGGAATCATCAAAAGACAAAGGATGTCCCAGATAATTATCATCAAAAGATGGAGGATGAATCTGCTGATTCTCGTAGTAACTCGGATCCAGATGAAACAACGCAGGATGGGAACCCTGAAGAGGACGAGAGTTGCCAGATCCTGAATCGGGAGCCCTCAGAACAGTCTACCATTCAAGAAGCCAACAAAAATAGTAATAACAATACATGTACAGAAGTAGTAGCAGACTCGGAGAACAATTCTACGAACAAGCATCATTCCAATACCAAGGGGAACCCTCAAAATCAGAAAGACAGAAAGAATGGAGAGCTTTTAACTGGTGAACATGAAGTGACTGAGGACACAAGCCTGTTTAGGGACTCATTGAAGGAAGGTGGGGAAGAGTCTTCAGCTGTGAATGGGCAAGATAACTCTGGGGACGAAGAGCATGTGAGTAAAGTGAAGCTGCGTAATTTGTAAATTTTCTTCCACCAAAATAGGTCGCATTCTATGAATATTCCTCCCTCTCTTTGGACAAACCCATTTATCTTTCAGTATATGTGTATGCTAATATTATAAACAACATAATGAATAATAATATGAAGAGTACTATTAGCCATGAAATTCCTTGACAATCTCAATTGTACAAACAAACAAAAATTGATCAAAATTCTGGTCAAATTCACCATGTTTGACAGTACTTTTTTGTTAAAAAATATATAAAACTGTTAGAAATTTGTAACACAAATTTAAGATACTTCTGGACAAATAGTCTTCCTGTTGAATGTTTTATACCTATCAGTGTTGAACCTTTTTAGTACTGTACATACTATACTTTTATATTGCGGTTATTGAAAGTTAATTTTAAGGAAAGAAAATATTGCAGTGTTTAAGAAATTCCGTGTATAAGACGCACTCGTGTATAAAACGCACCCCCAACTTTCACAGCAAAAAAAAACAAAAAACAACCCCCTTTTTTTGGGGGGGTGGGGGGACACCCTTTTTTTTTTTTTTAAGACCCTGAAGTGCTGTTGGAATGAAATACCACTGGTCTAGGGCATGACATTAGCTTAATGTTGAATGGAGCATTCATCAACATAATTTTCTCACATAAAAATAGTGGTTAGTGCACAAATTGCACATTTATTGAGCAGTAACACTGGTGCTCATAAATATTCATATTCATGAATATTCATGAGCACCAATACTCACTAAATATAATGCAATTTTCTAAGTTTACTAACAACTATTTCTAATTATGAGCCAAATTTATAACCACTGGTTAGAAAATTGCATATTTAATTAGTACTGCTGCTCACGAATGTATGAATATTCATTAGCAGCAGTATTACTGCTCAATAAACATTTTTACATCTGTAACCAATATTTTTTTGTGTGAGAAAAATGTATATATTGCTGAATGCTACAACTGATAGCAAGCTCTTGTCATTCCCTAAACCATGTGTTATACACATTCAACATGACTACAGGCTGTCCAAATTTTTTATTTATTTTCTTTTGCTGTACCTGTGTATAAGACGCGCCCCCCACTTTGAAAATTTTCCAACGGAAAAAAAGTGCATCTTATACACGGACATTTACGGTATGTTGTATGTACCCGTTTCTAAGAACAGTTATGCAGTATATCTATGCCTCTTTGTAAGTTTTATTTTCTTTCTTTATTTTTAATTATTCAGAAAGATGATGAGCAGCCGTCTGCAAGTCCTGAAGCCAAATTCTTCACCAAGATGGCCAAAGATCTCAATCTGAAGGCAGAAGTCATTGTGAGTATACACCATACATGCATGCATTGCAACCCTCAACCCCAAATAATTAGTTACTGTATATTATTACTATATTAGGCAAGCCTCCGCCCAACACTAACTTTTGTTTCTGCTTACTCGTTGGGATATAAAGTAAAATCATGAAATTTGCCTGCCCCAAAAGCAAACAAATGTGAAACAAAAGAAATAGTAATAGTGAAAGGTAGTTCTGATCTGCTAAGCAAATTTCTTGCTTGTTTCTCTCGATGAGACTTACTGCATATAATGCAAGGAATTTTAATCTGTTTTAGTTCACAGCAATACTTGTTGCCCGATCGGGCTAAACTATACATTTAACTTGCCTGACATCAATTGTTGCTTCCCTGTGCTATTGCATGGGGCATTCAGGCTTGTGTTCAGCCCTGCATTAAAGGTTTAATATTCCAGTACTAAAGAGTTGGATGTAAAAAGGTAAATTATGCAGTTATTGATAATGATAATCATAATAATCCATCAATTATATTGCTTCGGGACTTTATAAATGGGGGCAAAATAGTTATAATGTTTTTTGTTTGTTTGTTGTTGTTTTTTCCAGGCAAGGGCCAAGGAATTGTTGCAGCGTTTCAGTGTCAACCATAAAGGGAGAAGGTGGTGTAAGAAGACTAAAAAGGACATTGCATGGACTGCGTGTCTGTGCCTGGCGTGCAGGCTGGAGGGATGTCCACGCTCCTTCCATGGTGAGTTCACATCAGTGGCAAGCAGACTTTTCCAATTGTCTCATTTGTTTCAATTTGATATAGAAGTGGTAGTTAAAATAATGTTACAGAAGTCAATGCTCAGATACCCTCGGATTTTGGAGAGTAATTTTGAAACGACTCAACCGTTGCACCAAAAGCCACACGTTAGGAAACTTATCTTCACCCTCGCCAGAATATCAGAATCGGGAGTCGCTTTAAAAGAAGGAGATAATGATATCATTGAAGCCAAACCATGTATGTGCTGTTACTAAAGTAGGTGGTGTTGCTCGTCTGTGTCTGGCTTGCTGCAGGCTAGTCTGGCTAGAGGGATGTTCACGCTCCTTCCATGGTTTTTGACATCAGTGGCAAGCAGAGTTTCACTCATGGGCTCCGTTTCATATAACTTTTCCAAGTGTTCTAATTGTTTCAATTTGAAGTAGAAGTGGTATTTAGAATAATGATAATGCAGAATTTTCTAGAACTACAGATACCAGATAAGCAAATAAAAAATATATATAATAATTGTATAAGTTGCAATGAATACAGAAATTATTCAGTACCACTTTGACTGTTTCTATGTGCAGAGTTAAATGGTTCAGGTGATATTGTTTTTTGTTTTGGGTGCTAAATAGATGTAGACAGAGTTTGATATTTATTTATTTAAAGGAGTTATCATTAATCTTTGGTATATTTTACTGCAGAACTGGCTGCGCTTTCTGGAAGGAAAAGGTCAGAGATTGGTACCTGCTTCAGGGACATTACTGAGACTCTGTGTGTGAGCCCCGGCTTCATGAGCACCAAAGATAATGTGGTAAGAATCCTTTTAGAATAGTATAATGTATAATAACCCGGAGTATGCCCATCGCGTTTGTCCTTCAGCAACACAAAATACTCCACATTGCTGCTCTCTACCTAGGTGTATAAATGGGGACCCGGTATGAGGTGAATTAAAGCCTTAATATGTGAACGATTTTCTCAATGCGCATGAGCCCTTTGGAAGGAATGCTCCCCAGGGAGTGGAGATGGTGCACACAATGTGTGCTGGTTTGCATTGTATCCTATGACCGGGGTAATAATATCATTGTAAAGCGCTTAGAGATGATTATCAATCATATTAGGCGCTATATAAAGCGAGTATATTATTATATTATGTGCATCATTATACAATGGAACCTTTTCATAACAAGATCTATAATAAGAGGTACGGTACTTGATATTGGTAATTTCACAGGACCAGGTTCTAGGTATTTATAATTTTTAAGTTTTAAGTAACGCTGTAACCGATCATCAGATCGGCATGCCGATCACGATCCGATCATACATGATCGGACCGTTTTTTGCCGATTTCCGATCATGCAGAAAAAATCGGAAAAAAAAAAATCTTTTTTTTTTTCTTTGGAAAATGATCCCAAAAAACATATTTTGGGAAAATAAATGAATACCAAAGCAACATATATCCATATGAATAAGCCCAAGGTAATCTTGTATGGGTATGCTTTCATTTCAAACCTTTCCTTTCCTTTTACAAAATTACTCGCGGCGATTCTAAGACTAAGCTCAGTCCCATGTAATTAATTTGGCGTAACCTTTCAGCACATGTTCAGAATCGCCGCGAGTAATTCATTTATTTTCCCAAAATATGTTTTTTGGGATCATTTCCCCCCCCCAAAAAAAACAATTTTTAAATTTTTTTTTTTATCCGATCCGATCCGATCCGATCTCCGATCCGATTTCTATCATCGATAAAATTTTGCCGATCCGATCAACCGATCCGATCATCAAGGTCAGTTACAGCATTAGTTTTAAGTCCTGATTCAACAATATAACGAGGTAAATTCAATGGACCCAAGGTGCCTATTATGATGAGGTGTCACTGTATTAACGTATCAGTCTCTAACCGGCATGTCTCTTTATAATGAGCTCTGTAAAAACGAGGTACCTAATATAGCACTTGGGTTATTTCACAGGGCCAGGTTCAGCGAAAAAAATACACGGGGGCGGCGGGCAAATTCTTTTTTTGGGGGGGGGGGGGGATTTTCTGGATTTTTTGTGGGATTTTTTGTTTGGATTGTGATCAAATGCTTATAAAATGATCACTTACAGCATTATAGCTTATTAGTAGCCCCTGAAATTCGAAAAAGAGCCCGGATATTTGTAGCCCCCGAAAGTTGGAAAAGTAGCCCCCGAAAATGGAGCCCCCGAAATAAAAATATTAATTTTTTCGCTGGCCAGGTTCTATGCATGTTATTGTTTTGAAGCCGTGAAATAACAATATATTTGGTTTTTACAACCTGGTACATTCAATAGACCCTAGGCGCTCAATATAATGAGGTTTCACTGTATTTATGACCCATCAGGCCCTGTAAATTTCTCAGCGCTTAGAAACAGTGTATTCAGCGGCTAAGCACTATATAAATTTTGTATATTATTATTATTATTCCATTAGATCATGTACATGTAGATAGCATTACAATTGATCTTTCCATCTCCTCCCTGCGTAGGTCCGTTACAGTTCGCTTATGGGACTGAATGATGAAGATACTCGTCATGCGATCACAATGGCAGAAAAGTTACAGAAGTTGGTGGATATACCTGCATTGCTGAAGAAACTGTAAGCACGTTTTGTTTTTATTATGCCTCCGTAACGAAGTTGCCGGAGGCGTTATGTTTTCGGGTTGTCCGTCCGTCTGTACGTACGTCCCGTTCTCGTGCTCGCGTTATCTTAAGAACGGATTGACGGGTTCTGACCAAACTTGGTACATGTATGTATCTTGGGGGTACGATGATCTGATTAGATTTTGGGGTCATGAGGTCAAAGGTCAAAGGTCACAGAGCTCATTATATATGCAAAAATAGCTCGTGATCGCGTTATCTCAAGAACGGATTGACGGATTCTGACCAAACTTGGTACATGTATGTATCTTGGGGGGACGATGATCTGATTAGATTTTGGAGTCATGAGGTCAATGGTCAAAGGTCACAGAGCTCATTATACAGTATATGCGAAAATAGCTTGTGATCGCATTATCTCAAGAACGGATTGACAGATTCTGACCAAACTTGGTAGATGTGTGTATCTTGGAGAGCCAATGAACTGATTAGATTTTGGGGGTCATGAGCTCAAAGGTCAAGGTCACTAATAGCTCATAATTGTGATACGTCAAAATCTAAAAGTACCATCAAAATTGAGTTGACAGAATTAATTCAGTGTACATGTTGATTTGGGCTTGATATAAATAAATCATGTAATGGCGGAGGCATCATTTTCGACTGCGCGCAGTCGAAGATCCATCTAGTTTCACGTGTGCACAGTTAGCAGGGCTCTGCACTAGCACTTGCCTCATTGCCCAGGGCAAGTAAACATTGATGTTGGGCAATTTTTTTGTGAAAATTTACGATTTTACTTGCCCAAACGGGCCAGTGTGGAGACTAGCAGTATGGTTGGACCAGTCTACTTTGTGCTCATTAAAGTTATTTGTCTGATCACTGGCTGAAAGTGATTTTTTTTAAAACCAAATAATGTGTGTAAAGTGAGCAGAAATATGCAGTTCTATGATGAGCAAGGGGGTAGGGGGCTGGTGATTGAATAAAGTGATCCGGGGGGGGGGGAGTTAGATGGGCCATTTCCACAGTAGAATTATTTTGTAATTTAGATAACAAATTTAGTTTACAGCAATTAGATATTAAACAAAATCCAAAATGATAATCATCCGTATTACTATAAAGCCCGGCGCAAACAGAGCCGACTCGACCCGATCTGACCCGACCCGACTGAAAGCCTCCGTCAGTCAGATTAATTCGGATCCGATTCTAAATGTTGAACTGGGCACGATTGGCTTTCGACTAGCAAAATCAGAGTCGTGAGGCAATGCACACTGAGCCGATCCGACTGAAAACCAGTCGGATTGGGTCGAGTCGGCTCTGTCTGCGCTGGGCTTTAGTGGCACCAATAGCTTCAATCTGATACATGGATCACTAAAAATGGCTCTTTTGATTAGGCCACACCAATCTCGCAGAGAGTACATACGTCCCAAACTAGCATGGGAGCTGCCATGTTTACGTTTTCTCGGCAGAGCCCCTGCAAAGATGTGATGTTTTTCTGGACATAAAAGCTTAAAAATTAATTCATGATCATGTTGAAAAAAGAATAAATTTTGTCTCAATAACACGGGTCACTACCAACAGTATATCAATCAACAGAGAAGAAATAAAGTCCACTCAGAATAGGAAAAGATTTTACAGAAATAATGCAGAAAGTTTCAATCAGTGTGTTAATGGCAGCATGGTGCTAACATGCAATACATAATCACACCGTAACATTATAAGGAACAGGCGTTGCAACGCAGTCGCGATTATTACGCCACCAACTTTACCGGTACCTGAAATATTTTCCTTTTCTCATAACAATATAGGTCTGCTCAGGAAAGAAAAAGATTTTGCAATTTGCATGCTGATGGGCACGAGCCCGAGTCAGATGTAGAAAGCTTCCAGCATTGTGATCATATTCATGGCAGCTTGGTGCTTACATGCAATACATAAACACGCCGTAACATTATAATGAACAGACGTTGCAACCAAGTCGTGATTATTACCCTACCCATTTCACCTGTATGTAACTTTCCTCCTTTTTCTCATGACAAATATCCAGGTCCGCTCATTATGGGAAAAGATTTTGCATGCTAATCACTTAGGAAGGAGCCGTTATAGTCAGATGCAGAAAGCACCCATCAGTGTGTTCATGGCAGCATGGCGCTAACATCCAATACATGATCACACTGTAACATTATAACAAACTGGTGTTGCAACCAAGTCTCGACTATTATGCTATCCACTTTACCTGTAGGTTTCTCCTTTTCTCAAATTCGACAAATATCCAGGTCCGCTCATGAAAGGAAAATGTACTGCCTGCTGTTGTCGGGCAGCAGCCTGAATCAGATGCAGAAAGCTGCCATCAGTGTGTTCATGGCTGCAAACAGTGTGCACAGCAAGAGTAAGCTCGCTTACCGCGTTTCAGGTAAGTATCCTAAAGCCCTGGGGGTGTTTATACAAAGATTGAAAGTTGGACTTAAAAACGCAAATTTTTGGACCTAACTATTATGGAAAGCCATTTGTAGCCTTGGAAAAAAACACAATTATTCCAAAGAAAAGAAAAACGCAAGTATTTGAAACTTCCAACAAAAATGTATATCAATAACTTCAAGGCTCCTTGACACTTACAATCATTACCGATTTCAATTAAAATGTATGCCCTTACAACCATTTTACAAATAAACTAACGGCTTCCCATAAAAGTTAAGTCCAATTTAGTGTTAAGGTCAACTTTGAATCTTTGTGAAAAGTGTATTTAATGCTTTTCTATGTTTCAAGGTCACAAATTTCTCATTACCAGCCACTTAATAGTAATGGCCCAAATTCTCATCAGTTGCTCAATTTTAGTCTGAAATTTTCACACCTGTGGAATTTCACTAGCCCATCGATGTCCTGGATGATCCAGGATGTAATATTACTGGTGACCAGTTATACCATGACTGGAATGTCAAGAGACTATGGCCAGTATTCACAAAGGAGGTTTGTAGGAGGTTTGTACAAACCATGGTTTGACAATGGTTTACATATATGGAATGCTGCTCGCATACCGTAAATTGTAAAGCAACATTGTTAACAAGTATGGAGTTTACATTCCTTCTCCATCAGTTTACAAATGGCATTCCATAGATGTAAACCTTGGTCAAACCATGGTTTGTACAAACCTCCTTTGTGAATACGGGCCAATGGGTGGAATTCACAAAGGAGGTTTGTACAAACCATGGTTTTACCATGCCCTACATATATGGAATGCCATTTGTAAACTGATGGAGAAAGAATGTAAACTCCTTACTTGTTAACAATGTTGATTTACAATTTACTTGTATACGAGCAGCATTCCATAGAGGTAGACCATGGATAAACCATGGTTTGTACAAACCTCCTTTGTGAATTCCACCCAGTGTCTCTTGACACTGTTTGGATGCCTTGGTAGAGGGATTTGCATTGATAATGAACTAGACAATGGACTAGCCAAATTCCACAGCTGGGACAGTTAGGTACATGTTATTCTATCTTTTTAGCCTGGACTAAAGTTGTGCCACTGATGAGAAGGTAAATATGTCTTATTTAATAGTGATAGTTTGTGTCAATGCAGGAATTAATTTTTAATTTGAGCAGGCTACTTTTTCAATATGATGGATATCCAGAAAATTTTCACATAATACCCAATGGTAATTTTAGGGGCTACCTACTGATTTCAGGGGGCAATTTTGGAAATTAGGGGGCAAAATCGCCCTCAGCCCCCGTATATTTCCTACCCTGTGTTGTGGAAGTGGGGGAAAGGAGGGATGGCTAGTTAGTACGTTCCAGGTTTCCATTCATCTATCCTCATTTCTTTTCTCACATTTTTTTCTCCCCCTCAGAACTCTGCAAGCTGTTGAACTTGAAGGAGAGTTATTTATGGAGGCCGCTCCACCTCATCTTCACAATCACCTTTAGTTCGCCACAGCGCTGTGTGGTATACGGTCTGGGCGAGTCTTTCACGCTGAAGGGGTGCACCTGGCCAACTCGCTTAAAAGAGCCGTAGTTGGGTACAGCAAGTACGTATATGCTCCCCTGGGAGTTGAGACGGTGCGTAAGATAGTTATATTATGTGGGTTTGAACTGTACCTGATGACCAAGGGTAGTGATGCGCCTCTGAATAGGCTACCTAGATACATGGCGCTCTTTAAATGCTATGTATCATTATTATATGCCAACGCGTGTTCTTCATGCTGGTGTTTCATGCAAAGAAGAACATAATTACCTCAAATTTCTTGCAGATGAAGTCTTGGATAGCTTTGTAGTATTGGCAGATTGGAATGTTAAAGATCGTCAAGCGCAGGATGCGTTACACTACGGATCACCATTTTGAACTAAGCTAGTTTGTACATACTGCATAACACGGATTCAGTGTGCATTACGCACCGTGTGCAGGACGTCCCCAAGATGGCACCGCTTTGGAATCAGGGGGGGTAAACTCAGCCGCCATGATGGTTAAGGCATGTATGCGATTAGAAGCAGTTTAGCTACGTCACAAAACGTCATCAAAAGTATGACAGGCTGTGTATTTCGAAATTGATCTGGAATTAAATAATAAAATACATCACATTGAGCGGTGAAATATTCACCACCTCTTTATCTAGCGTAATCAATTTGTGTTGCCCTTTTCTACTCCATCAATAAGACCACTTTTTTCGTTACATTTTGTGTTAAATGCTGTTTATGATTGCTCAATATTTGCAGAAGAGTCGCCCTTCATACACGGATCACTGTCTCAGCCAAGGGCAAAAATTGTTTACAAATTCATCGCGCGCAAAATCACAAATGTACGCGCTAAATGACATCTTTGCCATAGAAAATGTACAGTGTGAGTGCACTTGGTAAAGTGCGCGCCTTACGCACATTCCTATTGTTTCGTCATATTATTTCCCCACAATGCAGTTTTGTGACGAAGTTCCTCCTTTCAATACTGCTCGTAAACAAGACCGTCAGCCCGCCATTGTTTTATGTACAAAATGTACAGGGTACGGTCACTGCGCGCGATACAGTTTACCTTCTAGTTCTACAACGGCAGTGTTGGAGTCATACTTCTATGTTTGGAATATTAAAGATCGTGAAGCGCAGGATGCGTTACACCTTATTTGAGGTGCGGAATGCATCTTTGGTTGGTATGCTCCCTAGAGAGTTGAGATGGTGCATAACTAAGGTAATTGTGTTAATTAAGCCTGAGTCATGTCGGAATTTTTTTGTTCCAGAATCCGCCGGTGTTGTGCCGGTCGGAATCCGGTATTCCGATAAAAAAAAACCTGCCAATGAATGATACGGAACGAACACGCACTAGAAGGTCTGCCATAGCTTCGGCAGCGCAGGCAGGCCCCGTGCTGCGAGACAGGCCAACTCAACTGCCTTGACCTTGCATTTTTCAAGTTGCACTCTTAAAAAGTGCCGAAAAGGAACGAAAATGTAAGATTATTACGATTAAGATCGCACCTATTCTAGACTCTTATTTTACTTATACGAGAACAATTACCTGCAAAAACAGCAACAAAAAAAAATGCGCTGATTATATCTCGAACATTTTCTAACTCGCTCGAACCTGCATGTGTATATGAACTGAAGCTTACATCAGTACAACGACACGAATAAGTCAACACTAACACTTCACTTGTATACTTTGCGTGCAGCTTATCGGGTCTTTTTTCTTACGCGAGATATCCATCCGCCGGGAATTGGGGAATTCCCCAATTCCCGGCGGATGGATATCTCGCGTAAGAAATGAGACCCATAACCTGCACGCAAAGTATACGAGTGATATGGCGGGCTGTATCGGAGCATTAGTTTAGTACCGATCGATAGAGGGCGGACTGGATGTCAACGTTTGAGAATCGTTTAATCCATGTGCAGTATTACGTACATATACATGACTGTGTAGTATGCATGATACACGTACGGGTGACATGGTACGGCGCAGCTCTGACTGATATCAGCTAGCTGCGGGGCCGGGGCGCGCCGGGGTAGCTGCGCTATAACTAGTCTACGACGTCGATCGTATGCCGTACTCGCCGCACCGCGCGCTAGATCGGCTGTCATAATAAACGCAGCGTATAAACTCTGTGTATAAGTCGCACTCGTGTATAAAACGTACCCCCAACTTTCTAAAAAAAAAAAAAAAAAAAAAAAATATATATATTATTTTTTTTTTTTTTTTTTTTTAAGAATATTTTTTCATGAATATTCATATATTCATGAGGTAGCAATGCTCATTAAATATGCAAAATACTAAATTCATTAATAACTTTTTTGTTGAGAAAAATGTAGAACCACTGTTTAGAAAATTGAATATTAAATGAGTGTTGCTACTCATGAATATCTGAATATTCTATTAGTAGCAGTGTTACTGCTTAAAAACTTGCATTTTGTTTAGCTAACCACTATCATTTATGTAGGAAAAAGGTATATTTTGATAAATGTTCCCTCTTATATCAAGCTCTTGTCATGCCCTAGACCAGTGTAATATGCATTAAACATGACTACAGGGTGTCCCAACAAAAATTTTTTAAAATGTGTACAAGACGCACCCCCCACTTTGAAAATTTTCCGACGGAAAAAAAGTGCGTCTTATTCACGGAGTTTTACGGTACTTTTTTGTCATTTGTTTTCTTCTGATAGTTTTCTACTACAAAATATGAATTTTTGAGGAAAAAGAGGTTTTCCGCGATTTTCATCGGAATACCGGAATGGAGAAAACCAAACCGGAACACGCACACACCGGACGGATTCCGGTATTCCGTCCGTTCCGACCCAGGCTTAGTGTTAATAAGGTAAATATTAATGCTTGTATCCAGTGTCACAGCAGGAAAGACATTTGCTAATTATACGCGGCCAGTATTAAATGTACTATTACGTATTATTGCGAGCCATTTCAACGGCTAGAGGTGCAGGTTACTTTAAATCTTGCAAATTTCTGAAAAAGGACATGAATTACTACAGTAATAGTGAATGTGCGTGTGACTCTTTTTGTCGCGTCTACTCTTTATGCATTTTGCAGGAGAATTATTGAAAATTAGTAAAACAATTTGGAAATTGTTCAATTATATTATTCGTTTATATGATTACAGGAAACTTAAGGGAAAGTATACTGTCTAGAAATGCATTTTTGTTATAGGCATTGCAGAATTCTGCCATTGACTATCTGTTAACTGCAAATATGTTGGAACCAATTTGTAAGTTGCCATCTAAATAATCCAATACAAATTGTTGTCAATATTTCTGTATTATATTGTTCAAGGTGCTATTAATAATGGTTGGTGCAAATGTTACTTTATGAAATTACTGTATGTCCTTGTTTGCAGCCTTTGAAATGCCCAAAGCATCCATTCATTTTATATAACAAACTGCTATATATTTATTAATGACTATGCATTTGTGTCTCTTCAGTTTTTTTCTTCTTAATAACGTACTGTGTACTATTCATTTTGTATTATTTATGGTATTCATACGTCAGCATTTAATAGAAAATTGAAAAACAAAGTTAGAACACTTTGTTGATCTTTTCATAACTGAAACTGCTTATTAATTGTACTTTATAAGTGACCAAATGCAAGTTAGAACAAAGAAAGGAAGCCAGAGAGGACAAATTAAATCGTTTTGCTTTAATACTCTGAATTAATGTACTTTTATGCCTCCGCAACGAAGTGGCCGGAGGCATTATGTTTTCAGGTTTTCCGTCCGTCTACTGTACGTATGTCCTGTTCTCGTTATTGCGATATCTCAAGAACCGGGTAGCAGATTTCAACAAAACTTGGTACATTAATGTATCTTGAGGAGCCAGTGAACTGATTAGATTTTGGGGTCATGCTATGGGGTCAAAGGTCACAGGACTCATTATAAATGTATATGCATAAACAGCTCATTATCGCGATATCTCAAGAACCAATTTTACTTATTTGTATGGCGGCCAAAGATGATGGGAGCAGCCATGTTGGAGTTACTACCCGACATGCTTCACAAATTTTGACTTCTGTGCAAACTGTCCATGCCATGCTAGGACTGTGTTATTGTTGGAAAAACATGAATAATTGCGTTCCGCCAAGCATTTTGCTGCTCAAATAGGTCTGCAATAGGTGATAGAAAATCTTTTCACTAATTTGCAGACTCATCAAAGCGTACACAAGTATTCAAACAATGGTTTGTAGCTACGATTATTTCAGGAATGGTATGCTTTGCATCATTGACCGATCAGTTTTGTCCGATTCAGTGGGCAGACAAATGAATGGCGGCCTCCTGTTTTGACACATATTTCTTCCAAAACAGAAAGTATCTATAAGAAATCTAAGAAGTTTGTATCTTTTTCTTGAAAGCATGGATATTTTATTAGTAGAAAGTATGTATGCAATATATCGAGGCTGTAGATGAAAAGAGTAGAAAGAGCATATAATTTGTAGTGTTTCTATTTATTTTCATAGGTATGTACATGTACATGTATGTTTATATGCTATTATTCAAGGCCCGGTCACATATCAACGAATAGCGTAAACGTATGCCCGACGGAGAGTAAAATTTTCAATCCGTTCGTCTCCGTTCGGATACGTTTCTTGTCCGTTCATGTACGTTGTTCTATATGGCGGAACGTTTTGTGCATGAAGCAATGGAGACGACTTTCATCACCGTATAATTTGATTTCGCAAATTTTCTATTCGTTGGGCATCCGTTTACGCTATTCGGTGATATGTGACCGGGCTACGATGTACACTATGTATCTAGTTAGTGCCATATGTAGATGTATGTTTTGTGGATGCAGCACATTTGAAGTGGTAATCTTATGTTTTGTGTTATGTTCAGGCATAGTTTTGGAGTGTTACTATGCAAATGTGTTGTGTAGGTCCTATGATTTCACTCTTGTCTCATGCTTGACTTCCATAGCAATACATTTTATTTTTGCTGATAATAAATGTTTGTAGTAGATATTTTTTTAACTTTTGTATTATTTACCACGTCAAGAATTCTATAGCAATGCATATCATTTTTTGCTGTAAATACATTTTTGTAGTAGATGTTTTTTTGTTTTTACTTTTGTATTATTTACTAAGGTACCTTGCAGAAAACTATTTCTTTTTAAAAATAAAAATAGAACATATTTTGTGTGTGAGGTTGAAAGTCCAATCCAGTCCATCCGTAATGTTTAAGCTTTTTGAATGAATAGCAGGATATCTATCATTTTTTCATGTGAATTCAGGTTTAATCGTTTTGATTTACATTAACAGTGTAGTATTTCACCAATTTCCCCTTGTATTTCAAGTATTTCATGGCTTCTAATTGCAAAGAATTTGCAAACTATTCCTTTCCTTTCCTTGATGATACATGTGTTTAATATAACCTATACATGTACTTTTTTTTATACTTTAGAATGATTTACTGTTGTATTGTAAATTGATACCTCATTCTGTGTTTTTGTCTATTTGTTTCGCTGGCCAGAAATAAATTGAGTGGAAAATGAGCAAAGAAAATTTGGGTTCCTGAGATATCAAAGCCGAGACCTCTGGATTACCAGAATGGTGCTATAACCATTAACCACTATTAGGTAGAAAGCTCCCTGGGGGCGTTTCACAAAGATCCTTAGTTGAACTTAAAAATTATGGAAAGCCATTTTTAGCCTTGAATAAAATATATTCAAAATAAATAATTACAAAATGCAAGTATTTTAAACTTTTCGTAAATTGTACATCAAAAACATGAAATCCACTTGATAATAGAAAATATCAATGATTTGAATCTGCATTTTATGCCTTTTGAAATAAATTGTACAAAATTTGTTCAAAGAAACTGATAGCCTTCCATAATTTCTAAGTCCAACTTAGAGATAAGTTCAACTCTAAGTCCAACTAAGAGTTAAATTCAAATTTGTATCTTTGTGAAATGGGTACCCCCCTGATGCTGGTGCTACATGTACCCAGAAACCTTTTTTGATGCTTGTGCTATACAAAGCAGGCACAAACCATGCCCCATATTAATCAAACTGGCTAGCTCAAGTTCCTTGCTAAGGGTATTTAAATGTCCAGTTTATTGAGCAGAAAACAGTTTATAGTTCATAGCCCCCAACTAGGGTTAGTTAGGTATTGCGTTAGGTACCCACTAAGTTAACTCGTGATAGCAACTAAAAGATGTTGTGTTTAATTCTTAGCCATGGCATCCAAAATAGACTTACTGTAGCAAGGAACTAAGCTAGCAGGCTTTTATGATTATGGGCCCTGGGGGCAGGGGCTCGATAACGGACCAGCGACATTTACCATGGTAATTAGCATCATTGGCTCTAACTCATTGATGTCAATATGCTAGAATTGCATACAAATCAACAGAACGTAGCAGAGCACACATACCACCCTTACTCATTCAACCGTAAAGGATTACACAAGCATATCTAGAGATCAGTGGAACTAGGGCTGGTCCTGGGTCATGATCGTGCTCTTGGCCACTGAAGGAAAAGTGATATGGGATCAACCAAAGTGGTGGCACGTTTTACCTTCAAACATATGTATTTCAAGAATTTGGGGGAAGCTTGATTTTCTTTACTCTTTGCTTGTTACTATTTGATGTTACTTCAATATTCCTGCCATAATTTACTTCGAAAGATGCCTTGAATTTTGTAAATTTTGCTAGCAAATAAACTAATTTGTTTTTAGTTTACTTTTTGCTTGATTTAAATTCGTATTTTCATGCATATAGTTTTCATTGTCTATCCTACAGTATTACCAGAATGTAATATTTTTATAGAAGAAATTGACATACAGAATTCTCTGCCAAAGCATGCCCACGACTTGGCATGCATGACAAAAAGTACTGATGCTCAATGCAATATGTATAGAGCATCAGTTCTGTCAGTCATGCATACCAAGTTGTGGGCACTCTTTGGTAGAGAATGCCTTGACGTACTTGTTCATTGTATTTCAAATGGTTATTTACTTTGATAAGTGAATGACACAATTCAGAATGTATAGACTTGCAAGAGGCTGAAGACTTTGGTATTTATGCTTTATACAAATGAAATAATATACATGTATGATTATATTTAGATGCTTCCTTTTTTCTTTGTTTATAGTCAATTGCTTGAATGTGGTGCATTGTTATATACATGTAGTATTAAAACAATACAAATCTGAAATTACATAAATGGTCTTCGTTATCATCCTTTTGACAGTTTCTTTCTTTTATCAATATGAATTGTGGCGGAAATTGGTGTGAAGGCATTGGGTGTGTGATATATCAGCAATGGCTGTCCCATGATCGTTCTTGTAAAATAATCTCATAAACATAATGTATGTATCTTTCTCATATAAGACAAATATGAACTGACTTTCCTAATCTAGCTCGTACAACTTGAAGAACAAAACATGATGCAACAAATTGGTCGTAAACTCATTTCATAATTGGTGTACTCATTTTTGGATGAATGGGAAATGGGGAATTCACTTGTTATTATGTGTATGGGTGTGGGTGTGTGTGTGTGTGTGTGTATGTATGTGTGTGCATTTGTGTGTGCGTGCGTGTGTGTGTGTGTGTAGGAAAGATGATAATCTTAAAGGAATTACATTTGGGGATTATAAAGTTAGACAAGTAATGTATGCTGATGATATTACAAAACGCGATTTTGATACATAAAATGTCAAAACGAACATATACCGTGGGAGGGGGCAAACCCCGTCCCACATCCTACCCCCCCCCCCCCCCCCCCCCCAAATCCGCCGACACTCGCTACACCACGAGCATTACGGTCCAGCGGGCTTAATCACCGGGACTGCATGCATGGAACCAAAGAGACATGTCAATTATTCGAATTTTATTCAATACCATTTCACGGAACATTATTTGTTCAACTCACAATAGCATTATGGATAACAATGAAGTGTATAATTTGACTCATCTTTTTTCTGTATCGTAGTAGTATTGCCCTGTATTGTTTGTCAATGTTGTTATTTGAACTGTTTTTATATTTATGTAGCTTGAATTATTTGATTTACACCGGAGCATACCTTTGTTATTCCCCCACATTTTGAATATTGTGAACTGCTTCCTCTTTCATTTAACCATGACAGTCTATATCTCATTGTACATATTTCACTATTTATATTTTGTATTTTACACTGTTTTTATTCAGATATGGAAACAAACTTGAAACTTATAATATTAAATATCTCATGACATGTTGATTAGGTCTTAATTGCTGCGTTGCCGGAAACTAAATGGTATCGATCTAATAAGCCTGATATGGTGACAATGGATGCATGGCAAATTAATCATATTAATTATATAATTATATATAATTAATAATAACAAAACATAATGATAATCAAAATAATGTTTTTTAATTCAAAATATTTATTCAAGATTGAATGGTCAGCAAAGATGCTGTTTTTCACCAAGTTGAAAAGATATATCTCTAGCTACTATAGTCTAACGGAATAATCCGTCTCTTACTCCGCTGGGCTAGACGGTTGGTTAAACACTGATTTTTTTTTTGTGTAGAGTATAACGTCCCAATTTAAAAATAAACTCCATGTAAAAAAGTGTGTTTTTTTTCTGAGTAATAGAACTTAAGAATCAGTCAGGCAAATTATAATCACACAGATATACACATCCAAGTCATTCTAATTTATAAAGTAAGCCCATGCACGCACAGTCACACAACACAATGAGAGAAATCCACATTCACCCAACCATGAACAAATTCAGATGACATAAATTTAACATTAAATGGATAGTTGAGTTCTGGTAAATAGAGTACAGTTTTGGTCAAACTAAATTTTAGTAACCAAAACCTGCACCATTGCATTACTAGCTGATAGTTATAACTCCAACATGCTCGAAAGGAATACAAAATTAAAAATGACAGGGTAAAAAGCCTGTTATCATTAAAAAAAAGAGCCGTTAAAACTCAAATGGGTGCTCTCTAAATCCTCATCGGTTTCAACCATTTTAAATAAAATATTGTGCATGTGATGATTTGTTTAAATAATGATTAGATAGAGAGATAATTAACAACAATTTAAAAACCTCTTTTGTAAATTTTTGAAAAGAGGAAGCATGAAAAAAAAAATTAACGGCTGGTTCAAAATTATCGAATAATTGTGGGGCCCCACAATTATTACATATGGTTATGTTTATTGATATTTCAGCCATTTCTGAACCGATTTTGATTTTTAAAAAGTTGATTCTGTCATTAAAATTGTATGCTCTTTGGAATTTGACACTCAGTTTTTCATTATCTCACAAAAAATTACTTTGTGAAGCGCCCTCTATACCATAACTCGACTATCCTTTAATAAAGTTATACGTTAGTTCCGCTTTATCCAATATATTACGTTTATGCTGGAGCATTTAGTTTACTAGGTAAAATATTTACAATAAATATAATGTAAGCAAATAGTAATCTATCATGCTACTAGACCGTATATACAACGAAAATCAGGGGCGTCGATCCTGGGGGGGCAAGGGGGGCGGTCGCCCCCCCCCCCCCCCCAATGAAAATATTTGGGGGGGGGGCGAACATATCATTTCGCCCCCCCCCCCCCCCCTCCCCCCCCCCAATAATTCCGAAAATGAGGAAGAAAAAAATCAAGTGACATAATGCCAAAGAGTGGAAAGACATATTTATCAATAATTAATCTTCAAAATAGCCGTTTTCTATTTTGAAAAGGACTGTAAATCTCTTTTTTGCCGCGCGCTTCGCGCGCATACAGTTTATTATATTGCAAGTTTCATTTTGGTTGCGGGAACTCACATTTCGAAATGTGTTGGGCAGTGTAATTTCTCAAAAGCATACCTCAAACGAAGTTAATTAAACCCTCATCTATATTAGCCCACCGTCACAGCAAATAAAATAATCTGAAATATATCTTTCAGTCAATTCGGTCCATATGCGCTGAACGCAAATTATTGGAATAATTATCATGTCCCCCTACATTTGAAAGTGGTGAAGATTGTCCCCCTCCCTTTGTCATTATGTATGTTTGGTTCCATACATATATATACTTCATATTACGTGAAATTTCTGTCTCAGGTGTGCACCAAATCGCACAATTTCACGCCCAAAAATACAAAAGCTCCCTACTGTGGGAGGGGGACACCCCCTCCCACACCCTCCCCCGCTCGGTCGCTTTGCTTCCTAACAATGTCTCCCCTCCAGTTTTGAGAAGTTGTTGACGCCCTTGCTTAGTTTCATGGGAGCCCAATGCCCTAGACTATATCGATGGCTCTATAGTATACAGGATCACGTGGATCCACCTCATGCAAGGCTCAATCTTTTCTTCGCTATGCCCTTTAACAATACGTCATGAGTATAGGTTCACTATTTTATACAATTTTAACACACATGATCTTGATAGGGGTTGCAAATGTCTGAAATTTAAAAGCTTCCGGGGGCTCCACCCCCTGGACCCCCATTATTGTCCCCAAATGTGGGTGCCCCCCCCCCCCCCAAAAAAAAAATCAGGTCTTAGAGCCATCAAGACACTTTCAATGAGCGCATAATACAACTTCCGGGCATGCCAATGTGGGGCTTTTAGCTCTCTCAGTGGTCACTCTGGAATTTTTTTCAAATTTCGCCCCCCCCCCCAATATCAAAAACGGATCGACGCCCCTGACGAAAATACAGTTGTTTGAAAAGAGAAAAGAGACCTCGAACTTTGGAGATTACTAGGTATTCGTAAGTTAAAAATATACATGTATAAATAGCGATTATTATTTTTTTTGTGAGTTCCTTACAATATACCCCCTGCATGAGTATAAAATATGGCTATATATTGTATAACATTACACGTATGTTTTGAGTAATTACAATATTCAACGTAACGATCACAAACCATTTATTTTACATAACATACATGAGTATAGGCGCTTTCCTTGATCATATTTATACATTAAAATATAGCTAAGAAATAATTTCTTCTTCGATCTAATGATATACAAGTTTGAATAGTCATATTATACATCATTTTTAAAGAAATTATTTTGATAAAGAATGGGACAATTTACGTAATGAAAAGAGTTTCATAGAAATCGATCGAATAAGGTTGTGGACATGAGTATTCCACTTTTAGCATCAATGTCAACACCTAAATAACGAAAGCTACGAACCTGTTCATTTTCTTATATACAAATATCTAACTGATGTGTTTAACGTGTACTCAAAAGTATAACCTTAGTTTTATCTATATTTAAATCGTAGCCTATTTTATTCATACCATTTAAAAATCAAATCTAAATCAGTTTGAAAATGTTACTCAAATTATCAGTATCTGCACAATTAGAAACTACATCATCAGCAAATATATGACATGAGCATGATCATACCGATCGGGAAAGGTCATTAATGAACGAGAGAATAATGGGTCCGAGTACACTCCCCTGAGGTACACCATGAAGACAGTATACGTTCAGGTTGATACCGTGGCAATTAAAAAAAAAATGTTCCCAGTTCTTTATATAGCTACAAGAAAACACATGAATGCAAAACACTTCATAACATAATATTCCATTTGAGGGGGTCAAAATTCCTGATTAATGGAATCAAACATTTAGAAATATCATTTTCATTGAATGACTCAAGCCAATCATCGACGGCTCTATGTATACATGTATTGGTTGAGTGATTTGGTAAAAATGCAGACTGATCAATATAAATGAAATAGTTATAACGGAAGTTATAACAAGTGGTTTTGAATAAGTCTTTTAAAAATATTTTTACTAATATTCATGACTATATACAGAAATCGTCCTATAATTTGATGGATTATTTTGTCCCTTTCCCTTTATGTAAATGGGTGTTACCATTGATATTTTCCAGTTGATCGGGACAATATCAAGGTTAAGACCCTTTTTCCAAATAATAAAACTAATGACTTAGAAACAGGAACAGCTATGCAATGCAATTTAGATCACAATTAAGTATATCAACATTACTTCTAGTCCCTCACTTTACGAGTGCATCTTTAACATTACTTTGAAAGTAATGTTAAGTGATTATCACTTTTGGTACAAAAAAAAAAACCTTACGAGTTTAATGGATCAATTTGACCTTGTGATATTCATCAAGACATTAGAGTGTTTGTTATGCACACTGAAAAAAGTATTGTTGTACTTAGTCTTACTCAACTGGGATCCGACGATCAGTCCTTCGATTTACGGCCAAATGTTTCTTCAGTGCTTTCCAGAAGTATATTTGCCCTTCGTCATCGTTGGTCCAATGGAGATACGATCCGTGGTCGTTCAGAAAAAGCCTTACGAGGAACGGTAGCTTGTCATTCTCGACGTCCTCCAAAAAGACGAGGAGGACATTTTGTGTATGGGCATCGTTTACGTGATTGAGAGCGAAGCGGAATTTTGTCATGAACCAGTCGTCGTTGACAGCTGCCGCACTGACGAGGATCAGAGTCTTGAAGCTGTTTTCCACCGCGTGGAGAACAGCATCAATAACATACATGCCAAGAAAGAGGTCCTCATCACCAAACACATTCCTAGACAAATGTGGACAGCTCTCTGAGATGAAGGATCGCAGTTGGCTTTGGACCCACTCCTCGCCATCATCAGTGAAGATGACGTTGAGGTCAAAGTCAAAGTCCTCTGGATCACGAGCGTCCTGCATCTCTTTGTAACCTAACAAGGCCAGTTTCAGAAGAAATAATTTGTACTTTAGGCGCAGCGGTTGTGGTAGATGATCACTAGGATGAGTAGTACTGCTACTCCGGACACAGTAATACTAGCGAAGAGTGTAACGTTCGGGTCACACAGACCTTTCGGATCAAAGTTCATCAAGGGTTTCCCGCGAAACGGTTCCAATGTTGCCGACGCGGGCGAGCAAATGGTTTCACTTTCATTCTGAAACTGTAAGGAACTATGTAACCAATTAACTAACCAATGAATTTGACAATCACAGACAAGAGGATTTCCTGAAATGTCGATCGACTGTAAAAACAATCGAACAGGGTCGAAGGTACTTTTGTTGAAGCCCGCCAAGTGATTATTTGACAGAGTTATGTTGATAAGGAATGGATTATTTTTAAAGAAATCCTGATCGAGACGGTTTATTTCGTTATCATCAGCATGGAAGATTGATAGTTTTGGTAAGGTATTTAACACAGCCGGATGAAAAATTTTAAGTGGTTATTTTGTATAAATAATGTCTGGAGTGATTGCAATCCCGTAAAGGCGTCAGACTTGATGGAAATTATACGGGATGTACTCAGATCTAGTACTTTCAAAGACCATAAATCCTGAAATACTCCAGAGGGTAGCTCATAAAAAGAATTCTCTCTCAGGTCAAGAGAGCGTAAGGAATATAGTCCTTGAAACAGTGACACATTCGAGATATCGGTCCATAGGTCATTAGACAGGACTTTTGAATCGGCCATGTTTAGCATCTCGAGAGAAGGCGTGTACCTGAAAGTTTCTCCCGGATATAAACAGGCTAACTTAGTGCTTTGAAATGTGAGGGATATGAGATTGGGCCCTGTATTGAACATACAAACATTAGCCCACTGCCAGCTAGATTTAATGTTTGCAAGTTTGGAAGTCCTGCAAAAGAATACATGTGCGCATTATACATATCAAAGTTTTCTCCCAAATCTAGTATGGCTAAATTGTTCAAACCATGAAATGTAAATGGTTTTATTTCTCTCAATTTGTTGCCGGAAAGATCAAGTTTTGTTATATTTACGTTCCAAGAGGAGTTGGAAGGGTTTATTGAACTGATGAGATTATAAACCAGTTCGAGTTCGTTTAGGCCCGCCATGCCAGAGAAATATTCTGGCCTCAATGTTTCGATTCCTTTGTCATCATGTACGTATAACTTGGATACTTTTGTCAGCTTCCTAAACACGTGCGGGAATAATTGCAATATATTGGTCACGTACAGCTTATTCAAGGGATAATCTTCTAAGGCGTCAAAGAAATCCGATTGAATTCGATCCTGAACAGTGACAGTGTTCGATATCTTTAGGACCTCTATCCTTGACCTGGCAACGCCTTCTAGTAAATGAGTCCATAAGGTAGACGAAATATTGTCTCCTCCGAACGAGAGTCTCCGGACACGTAGAGAAGCGACGGCATCTGGATCAATTGATTGGACTGGGTTAAAGTACATCAAAAGGAGGTCACACTGGCAATCTAAGGTAAATGTATCAGGGGTAAGGGATTGGAAGTTATTACCGGACAATTCTATAGATCCGTTTCCTTGCATTTTACAGTCAGTTATGTTTACGGATGTTAAACTATTGCCACTCAGACGAAGTGTGATAAGGCTAGACCATTCAAATATTACGCTACTTAAGCGAAGAAGTTGA
>JBAMJV010012107.1:32500-44258 GCA_037951105.1 Echinarachnius parma
GTACACACACACCAGACTCAAATACTCTCACGCCGTATGCTTGTCTACATTTATTTGGGGGAGGGTGTGGGAGGGGGTTCACCCCCTCCCAATTTTTTTTAAATTTTTGAAATTGGTGTTTAAAATATCACTGTAGAAGTATGGTCAATATTGTCTTTATCATTGTCTTAATCATGGGTGTTAAAATGGTATATAATAGTGAATCTACTCGTTACGTATTTTAAAACGGTAATAGCGAGGAAAGATTAAGCCCGTAAGATGGATCCACGTGATCCTGTATACTATAGAGCCATCGATATAGTCTAGGGCAATGAGCTCCAATGGAACTAAGCAAAAGTGGAGGGGAGACATCGCGAGGAAGCGAAGCGACCGATTGGGGGAGGGTGTGGGAGGGGGTGTCCCCCTCCCACAGTAGGGAGCTTTCGTATTTTGGGGCCTGAAATTGTGCGATTTGGTGCACACCTAAGACAGAAATTTCACGTAATATAAAGTATATAAGTATGGAACCAAACATACTTAATGACAAAGGAGGGGGACAATCTCCTCCCCTTTCTAATGTGGGGGACATAATATTCCAATTTGATTTGCATTCAGCGCATATGGACCGAATTTACTAAAAGATATATTATTTCAAATTATTTTATTTTCCGATGATAGTGTGCTATAGACATGATAGATGAGGGTCTAATAAATTTGGTATATATCAGTATTTCAGAATATGCAAAAATTAAGATTTACAGTCCTTTTCAAACAAAAACAAAAACAGCTATGCTCGGGTCCCTTGAATTAGTTTCAGTAGGCCTATGCTCAACTAATGCAGATATCGACTCTGGAGAAGATGACTGGTGCTCCTTCAATCATGATCATCAACAATATGCCTAGATTATGCATCATGAATTAATGGAACGGGTGCATTTGGAGTGAAGAAATTAGTAAAAAGAAGTTTGTCTTTACCTAGACATTTAGGACTACGTAGTGCAGCTATGCGCCTTTATAGCCTGCATGAAGGCGTCAAAATTATCTATAAAAGCGGGAGGCAGATTCAAGATCCTAAAAGGGCCCTTGGTATGATAAACGATTTACCATGCTAGGAAGTTTGTGAGGCCTATACGCGCTCTATGTCTTCTGAAATGCGGTGAGCGTCGATCCTCGCGCACGGGACTGAAAATTTGCATAAGGCGCTATATTGGAAGGATTCTTCAAACTGATATAGGTGCGCTATTGCTAATACTAGGGAACGACTGTTATGTTCTCGGTTATTATCGTTGATAATGATTATTATCACACATTAAATAAAAACGTGATAATAATGAATGATATACATTGTAGACACATTTGGCTTCATGTCGGGTCGTCATTTTTTTTTTTTTTTTTTTTTGCCAAACGATTGGGGGGGCACGTGCCCCCCCCCCCGTGCCCCCCCGTAGCTACGCCACTGCTCATTGCACTGCCAGTGGATAGCTAAAATCGGAACACTTCAATCGTAAATACTTTTTTATCGGAACAGAAATGTGAAAAACCGCGACCGGTTCCATACTTCTAGTGGTATTACAAATACAACAATATATTAATGAACCACTAGAGTGCTAAGTAAGATTTGTAGATTTGGACAATGTTACTAGAAAAATCATTCTTATTATATTTGTTGTGCATACCATTTCTAAGTACAAATGTAGTTGGTTGATTTCATGGAATGATTATCATTATAATTATAAAATAAATTAATAATGTAGTCTCGAGGAAAGTACTTGTTGACCCGCGAATTATCTGTTATGTATTGATTTATAATATAATATTTCTATATGGAATACTTTGGTGTTTAGCGGAATTCAGTATCTGATCTTTATTTATATATACCGTACATGTAATATCAAAATTATTCTGCCCAGTAATGCATATGAACATTTCAATTCGAAAATTCGATTTAAAAATAATTAAATTAAAATAAAATGTTGATTAGGTTCATTTATATGCATACACAAATAATTTCCTTCTGAATGTAAATGAAATATCCCATCAGGAATGTCTTATTTTCTAGTGTGTGTTTCAAGGTAGTATTATAGCGTGATATCCTGTGGAATTATGCCCCCTTTTTTTAAAGTTATGATACCTTCATTACAAGTGGAAGAGTCAATAATTATTCCATTCTAGCATACCTAAAGTAGAAGAGTCAAGAACTGAGGATTTTGAGCGCAGCTAGTGTGATACCATCCCATCCACTTTTGGATATCTGATTCATACAAATCACACGCTTATTGTTCTCCCCTCTATTCCCGTCTCTTTTTAAGGAACGTTTCAGAGAAACCGCCCAAGCCACATCGGCGCGGGTGCTAATCAACACCCGACCAAGTACCCATTTATACTCCAGCAATGTGGATTAATTGTCTTGCTGAAGGACAAATGCGATGGGCATATATACTCCGGGTTCGAACTCAGGATCTCCCGCTTGGAAAGCGAGCGCTCTACCAATCATGCCACACCACATGTATGGTCCAGTGCATCCTTGACAACATTGATACAATACTTTGTGGGACACTGGAGCACAGGTGTCGATCGTCTCCAAAGAATGGAAGGACAACTAACTGCCACACAAACCAATTCTTCCCATCTCCGACTTGATAGAGGGCTCTGACCTCCAGTTAAGGACTGCCAACGATACGTGAGCAATTACCCTTCCTTGGATGGATGAAGGTCAACTTCTCCATGGAAGAAGGACAAGACGCCCCTATCATAGACATCCCAATCCTGGTGACACCGGATCCGCTCACTGAACCAATCATTGGCTTCAATGTCATCAGTGAGTCAAACACCCTCCCTACATCCACACACAGTCCTCCACAAATAGACTGAAGAAGGCGTTCAAAACTGCCCAGCTGTTGTGAATTCTATCATCGGCCTCCTGCAAAACAGAAGTGATGATGATGAAGTGGGTGTTGTGAGACATACAAGAGGACTGACTACAATCTCAAGCGGAACTTCCACAATGGTTGCCTGCCTTGGAAGAACAACCGTGCCATTGCATGAGGAGGTGGAGCTTTACTTCCATCCAGATACAAAGTGAGCTACCGCATGGCCTCCATGCAAGTGAAGGTTCTCATCCTTTCTCACCATCCATGATGACGGCGCGGCGCCGCCTGGTGAGACTGACCCTAGAAATGTCCGTCACCCACCACCATCGCTGATGACGTCGCCTAGCGGAACTGGTCCGAGGGGTTCTCATAATCTTTCGCCATCCCTGATGAAGTCGCCTGGAAGAACTGGCCATAGAAGCTATCACCATCTGCAACCATCGATGATGACTTCACACCATGAGACTGGTCTGGGAAGTTATCATATTATACTAACAACGCCCCGTATTTCCATCCCACGATGGTGAACTTATACATGGCCGATAGCGTGAATGCCTAGAGGGAAGAAGGAATGGCTCACATGATTACATATATCCCTTTTACAGCCGAAGAGAATTCGTAACAGCATATGTGCTGATGAGATTGAACTTTCGGACCGGCATTGATCAGCCATTTGGAGCAAGTAGACGTGAAATCCCTAGACGCCGATTTTGATGGACTCCATTAATTAAAACAGGTGAAATTACAGTGACTTCATTTAGCCGAACGGACGACTAGCGGGGAGCCGACATGAAGATAGAAAAAAAAACTTATGCGCAGGGTTTTGAAGGAATAGTCAGGAAAGTTTGACGGATAAGAAACTATTTGTTACGAAATGCTGATACTTTCAGTAAATATCCTGAATCCCCGCTAAGTTATCGAAATGCTATTAGTTTAATTAGTTATACTTAAAGAAGAGTATGATGTTTATTTGGAAATTTAGACCACGGTAATCTCATAAAATTATTGAATGACTTTATACCAAACGGGAACCGTGCACGTCAAGCTGTTGCGGGTCACGTCATATTATGTTCTATTTCAGAGAAAATTTGGAAGCAAAAAGAAAAGATTCCTGATTGAGGTCTAATACCTCATAATATGTTCTTGCTAGGTGTACATAGTATGGATTTCGAAGGATAAATCCTGGAATAATTGAAGCTGAATGCAAGATGTTTTTGTATTGTATTCCCTAAAAAATTTGTTTTAATGTGAAGTTTTTTTAAATGTCGTGGTAGACATTTTTTGAGAGGGGAGATATATGTGATATCATGTGGAATTATGCCCCCTTTTTTATAGTTAGAATACCTTCATTATTTAGTATCATCTCAGTCAACTCCCCTACATTACAAGTGGAAGAGTCAATAACTATTCCATTCTATCCCCTACATTAAAAATAGAAGAGTCAAGAACTGAGGATTTTGAGCGCAGCTATATTCATACAAATCACACGCTTATTCTTCTCTCCTCTTTTCCTGTCTTAGAGAAACCGCCCAAGCCACATCGGCGCGGGTGCTACAATAGGACGGTCACAGTTTGGATCCTAAGTAGGGATCAAAGCTGTCTACGCTCCGTTTGTTTTGTCACTACATTAACGTCATATTGTCGATTTCTGGGGTACAAAGGTAATTTTCTCTTTGTTAGATTTGGTGGGCCTGTTATTTCCGTGTGGATTTCCCCTGACTGCAAAAATAGATTTTGCTTCACGCCCACATTGTACATAATATATATATTTATATATATAACTTAATATGTACGGCGGCCATATTGGAAATGTAAGGTTTGAACCACTATCGTGATACTAATCGGACGAAATACTTTTATAACAAAGAGAAACTAATTGTTAGACAATATGACACTTTATCTCTAGTTTCAGCAGATAATGTTGATAATATGGCACTCTCTAAGCCACTTCATTCCGTCCTGGAGGAAGAGCTAGAATGCGGGATATGTCTGGATAAACTCAAGAACCCGCGATTGCTGACGTGTTTTCATAGTTTCTGTGAAACCTGTCTTCATGGCTGCGTCAATGAAAGTGCCACTAAAGGACCCAAGGTGGAGTGCCCTGTCTGCCGTTACACTACCATCATCCCACAAACCGGAGTGTCAGGACTTAGGCCTGATTTTCGCGCAAATAAATTATTGATAGCTCTTGAAGAAGAACAACGGCAAGTTAAGATGGGATCTGGGGGATTGAAGTGTTCGCTTTGTGACGCTACCAATGCAGCGGATTTCTGTGTGGAATGTGACCAGAACATGTGCACGATTTGTTCTCAGTACCACAAGGAAATGCCCGTGTGCAGAGATCACAAATTGTATCCTCTCCATGAAGTACTGAGCGGCAAATCTCGAGTGTTTTTGCCAGAGACTAGTACGTCCAAATGCTCCAAGCATGATGAGCGAGTGAAATTCTACTGCAAAACATGTATTACACCGATCTGTGCGGACTGTACCGTCCTGGACCACAACAAGGCAGATGGACATGCCTGCGTATACCTGAAGGAAGTGATGCCGCAACTTCGTCGTAATCTTCAAGAGCTCGTCGTTCAAGTGCGTGCCAAAGAGGGGGAGCTACAAGCATTCGCCACGGACATCGAATTCACCAAGCAAGCTCTTGTGTTGCGGTGCGATCTCGTTAATCAGCGAGTCACCGAAGAAGGAACCAAGATTGCGGGTACTCTTCACGAGAAGAGTAACTTATTCAAGGAAACCACGCTAGGAAAACTTCACGGCATCCGAGAGGAAAACGACTCAAAACAACAAGCAGTTGGCAATGTTTTGACCGTTCTCAATCAAGCGATTTCGAGTATTGATGATGTTGAAGTGGCAGTGATTTATGAAAGCCTTCGCGAGTCAGCTCAGATTGTTGTTAGCCAGCAATTGAACAGAGAAGATTTTGATTCCGTGCAGTTGGCAGTTGAGACCTTTGATTTAAGGCTCATAAGAAAATCTGATTGTGTACACCCGGATTTGAAACTTGTACATACAACAAGACCTGTATCATTTCTGGATATCCATAAGTCGCTCGCAAAACGTAATACATATCCCTTTGTCACACCACCTGTGAATGTCCAGGAACATTTTATACCTGCCACACCTGCCCCAAATGGCGCACTTGCGTTACATGGCATACCTGTCACACCTGCCCCACATGGCGCACTTGCCCCACATGGCATACCTGTCACACCTGCCGAACCCACACCTGCAAAAACTGTCCCACCTGCCACACATGTCAAACCTGTCTCACGTGGCATACCTGTCCTACCTGCCACATATGTCAAACCTGCCCTACGTGCCACACCTGTCAAACCTGTCCCACATGGCATACCTGTCCTACCTGCCACACCTGTCAAACCTGCCCTACATGCCACACCTGTCAAACCCAGGCCTGCAAAACCTGTCCCACGTGACATACCTGTCCCACCTGCCACATATGTCAAACCTGCCCTACGTGCCACACCTGTCCCACATGGCATATCTGTCCTACCTGCCACACATGTCAAACTTGTCCCACGTGGCATACCTGTCCTACCTGCCACATATGTCAAACCTGCCCTACGTGCCACACCTGTCAAACCTGTCCCATATGGGACGAGATGAGAACTGCATGACAAAGAATTTTTGTCCACAAAGTTATTGTGATATTGCCCACGATTCATCGAATAACGTTTATTTGGTTAGCGGAATTGCGACCATACCCAACACAGTGTATGTGGTATCTCCTAATGATACCATCAACATAAAAATCGGAAGCGTACAGAAAATAGACGATGAATATCAAAAATTGCAGACACAAAACAATAGAGTATAAATCATCCTGATAGGATATTTGTTTGATAAAAATATATTACCAATAAGTAATTTTTTTAGATTCTGGTACATTCATTTTGAAATCGTCCAAACCATCCCTTTAACATTCATTATCGTGTAATTCTAATCAACATACAATTTGTGATTAAAAGAGGGCAAAGAAAATGGGATTCCAACCGGATTCGAACCCGAGACCTCCGGATTGCTAGACCGGTGCTCTTCCGACTGAGCTATAGAAAACCCTAGTACAGTGCTCGTCCCTGAAACCCCTGAGGCACAATGTTTAAGTGCGGTCCATTATTTGTTTATCTTGACTGGCCTGATCTACATGAACTTTGATTTTCCACCCGAACAAACCCACATCTTGAAATTATATATACTGTATTAAGGAATATATATATCATATTACTTGTCATTTCCGTTATGTTTTGAATACTGAAACCGAAATCACTGTGCATTCTGTGGATCATACCGTATTAAAAATGAGTCAGACATTCTCGTCACGATATCAGTACGGGTGTGAACTGTTATTCAGCAGTATATTGTAATATTGCAATAACTTTTGTGCATGCAGGTATACAGTATACTAATTCAAAACAAGATTGTGTATTTTGTTTAGTGATAATACTTTTAAATCAGCAGTCATGTATTCGCTATAAACAAGATAGTTGTTGATTTTAGAAGTTTGTGTTACATATTAATTCATAGTTCTATTACTCGTGTGTACAATCTTTTTTCTCTCCAGCAATTTAAGTATTTATAAATTGTACAAATTTGCGATTGGATCTGTAATGAATGACCTAATACATCACAATCTTCCCCATAATGTTACTGATTATTGTCTTAAAATTGAGCATTGTTATGATACACCACTTAAACAAAACTTGAATTATAAGCCAAACAAAATCTAATCTGAAATTGGTAAACAATCCATGTCATATGCAGGTATATAATCATTTGGAGAGGGTTCCCTCATGATCTGAAAGATACAAACTCACGTAACACTTTCGCAAATCTTTAACAAAATATCTCTTAGCGAATGACATTGAATGAGTCCACATGCTTGTAAATATATATTTGAAACAATACTTCTGTAAATATTGTAAATATGCTGCAAAATTTTAAAATTGTATTATAATAATATTGTATATAATTGTAATATTGTATGATGCTAACATATTGTATTATTAGTATGATATTGTGAAAGGACTGGCCTCGACTAGCCTGCTTGGCTATTGCTAGTTCTTTTTTTTTACCAACTATAATGTTCTATTACTTTTGACTATTTTGTGATTTATATATTTTGTTAACGATGTTGTTGTTTGGTTTAAAAAATAAATCAAATTTCAAGTATCAGATTTGCATGTACTTCAGTCTGATTAATTGTACAAGTTGCATCTAAAGGATTCCACCACTTCGGAATTGTTAGAACCATAATTTGTATAATAAGTAAGTAACATCATTGTATAATTGATGTTCTACTAGTTGCGAATGTAGTGTTCACATCAATATACGAATTTGAAATCACATTTTCATAATTATATAAATATCATTCACCCTTAACTGTGTTATATATCGCGTTAAAGGGGACCACCACGCAAGGAACATCACAGGGTTATATGTTTTGGTACCGTTGTTGGAAATTAAATAGATGTCCAACACTGTGCAAAGGGTTTTGTTGCCAATACACAATGCAATTAATCACCAAAACTCGCGGAACCAACAGGGCCGATCGTTCCGTAAGCGCCGAACGTCAATTGTATATCCGCGTACATTATGAAACAAAAGAAGCACGATAGACGCCACTGAATTTTGAACCTATACATGTATAACCCTGTCACTGATTGCTACTCAAATTGATACGTCTCTTTTTTGTTTAAATATACTCCGCCTCAAAAACAGACCAATATGTTGAAGTTCTCATAACCTGGCCCTGTTTTATTGGAAAATGTGTATTTTGGGAGTTTGTTCATGACAATAAGGTTGAATGGTGTCATAAAAGACTTGCCTCGCACATCTTGTTTCAAACAAGACGCTTACTCATTGCAGTCGAATGGTGCGGTCATCCATTGTTTTTGCTATTTTTGAAAACAGACCTTGCTATTGTTAATTGATCATGGCAGTTCATGCATGAACAATTACACCTTTAATTTATATTCTGCCTGTAGAGGACTACATTTCCTTTAATTTGATATATGATAGTGTACACTCTGTCGTACATAAATATTAAATATTTCAACTTAAACAAGTGTCCTGTTTCTTTTTGTGCTGAGTAAACGATTGTTTATCATATATTATACGTGATAATAATCATCATAATCGAGATATAAATGTATACATTAAAATGATAATTGTATGATGATTAAACCATTCAATGTAATATGTGGTAGTTTGTTTGTTCATACTCTATAATTGAGTTCATTTGGCTGTAGTGAACAATGTATCATGAGTGTATATATACAGTACATAATAATCTGGGAAAACAATATATTAAAAAAAAACTATTTTGTAAATGTATTAGAAATATATTTGAACTTCAACTTACAGAAATATCTCGTACGTCAAGTCGTGTAATTTGATATAAGTAATATGAAGTGGTCTTGTGGACTAAAGAAATATATACTTATAGAAATGTAGATAATGTTAATTTTCAATTAAAATATATAGTCCTGAATCTATTTTGGTTTATTTTTGTATTATTCATTATGCGAAATCTTGCACGTTAAATAGTGAATGTATATGTTATGCTTTTGTAAACCTTGTCCCTACCCTAGTCTAACATCTTCATGTCCAAGTTGGAACTTTTGTGCATCATTATGGTCTGATTTCTAAAAATTGTAAATACAAGTCCTCTTAGTATCAATTTTTAAATATAGATATTTAATTTTCTTCAAGGAACTACAAAAAAGACATTACAATTAGGAAAGTTGCTTAGGAAATATGAATTACCCGAATTTGCGACAGGATGAACGCTCCAGAGGTTCTGAAATTCACTGAAGAAAATGATAAACGCGAAAAATAAAATTTCTCTTTTTTTGGCGTAAAAGGGTTCTTTATTGATATGACAGCACTTTCATGTACAATAGGTTAGGCGAATTTCGCTACATATTTTTTTTTTGTCTAGGATTAAAATCACGTTCGGATGCAAAAATTGGAGGAAAACAATAGACCCTGTCATATTCTCCAACTTGAGTGCTAACATTCTTTAAACGTATTTGAGGAATTATACGTGACTGTGTTGAGAATGTGAATTGTATTGAGTGTTGTTTATTCATTGGAAAGGTTGTATAAACAATGAAGACAATTATTCGCTTAAAATAATTTGTGAAATCAGTGCAGGTTTACTTATTTTCTGTCAATTCCTAGATATAATCAAATTTATAACTATATGGTTTCAGTTCTCCGAAGCAATTATGAATACACTTTCTATAACTGCATGACAACAACAATCATAAGATTATACATTTTAAACTTTTGATCACAAGGATCACAATACAAATATTGACCTCCAAAATTTTCGGCTGTCATCAACAGCCTTCGTCAGCGTTGTGACGCGACTTGACCTTCGTGACGTAACGATTGATTATCGGGTCAAAAGTCTAAAATCTTATGAATTACCAATACAGATGAACTTTCATGCTAACAACAATCATGATAGATGCAACGGGTTACTGGTAAATTCAGCCATTTTAGCCTGGACTAAAAGTGTGCCACTAATTAAATAGACTTCTCAATAACCACTATATACGTTGACTGCATGGTTATAATTGGGGTTATAACAATTGGTGGTGTAGCGAGGTGGTGGCCCCTCATCGCTGGTGGAAAGAGTAAAAAAAAGAAATACATATATACATTACGCCCTCCCATAGGCGCCGGAAGTGGGGGGGCAGGGGGGCGGCCGCCCCCCCAATCCAAAAAGTGGGGGGGGCAAAACGCGTTTTTGCCCCCCCCCCAAAAAGCCCCCCCTCAAAAAAAACAAAAAAAAGAAAAGAAAGAAAGAAAGAAAGAAAAAGGAAAAGAAAAAATTAAATGTATCAGCCAATACTTGTTAATTCTAACATTTAAAAACTAAGTTATACATCCATTTAACGTTTTTGCTGCGCGCTTCGCGCGCAAACAAATTATCTCAGTTTGTTGCGTAACTTGCGTATGGTACGTCTGCATGGGGTGGATTTTTATGTACCGGTCCACGTAGTTCCTGTGTAGGCTGTTATTGCTATGGCTGTTTGTGTGACGTGCACCAAATTGCACTATTTCAAGTATATGAATGCAAAATCTTCCCCGTGAGAGGGGGATACCCCCTCCCAAACCCTCCCCCTCTGGCTCTGCCCCAGCCATGCCAGCCCTCGGTCGCTTCGTTCCCTCGGGACTCATTTTTGGCTGTAAGCTATGTTGTTGGATCATACATAACTAGCAAATTACCCGTCACCAGATCTTTGAGTAAGATAATATTGTATGTTGCATTTTTGTATTTCGTTATTTGTTGTATCGGTCCTGTAAAAAATATTTGGTCAATTAATGGAATCTCTGTTTGTATGGTTGTGATATGATTTAATCAGTGTATAATTAAAAATACAATCTCATATTCACAGGCATATGCGTACACAGGGGGGGGGGGGGGGGGGAGGTCAAATCCCACTTTGATGAAAAAAGGGCTGTTTTGGGGGGTTCCCCCCCCCCTCAAAAACATATTCACGGACACCAACCCCCCTCACAAATTATTCACCGACACCTCCCCCCCCCCCTCCCTTTGGAAGAATCTTCACCAGTACCCCCTCTCTAAAACATCTTCACCGACACCCCCTCCCCTCGAAAAAATGTTCACAGACAACCCCCCCCCCCCCTCCCCCCTCGAAAAATCTTCTCCTACACCCCCACCACCCCCGTCGAAATACTTGACCGACGCCCGGCCCCTCAAAAATGTTTTTTTACAAAATAACCCCCCCACCCTCAAAAAATATTCACGAACACCCACCCCCCCCCTGAAAAAATATTCACGGACACCCCCCCCCCCCCCCCCATTCGAAAGAATCTTCACTGACACCCCCCTCGAAAAATCTTTA
>JBAMJV010012108.1:0-85060 GCA_037951105.1 Echinarachnius parma
AGACACGAACGCACAGTCGCGCGCCCACACACACACACACACACACACACACACAACACACACACACACACACACTAACTATTTTACAAGTATATATATGATATATAATTGAATTGTGTTGATTTGAATTGTTCTATCATAATGCAAGAACAAATGTGCTTGATAAATTTATGGACGAAATAATTCTACAAATATCCTTCATATATATTACTTTCTAAAAAAATAAGTATATTACCGATGACATGTTTGACAAGAAAGGGGGACTTTCATTGCCGCGTTGCAATAATTTGTATCCTTCATTTGTGTCTATTTATTCGAAAAAGTGATTGATTAATCCATTCAGGGGTAATATGAATCCGCAATGACGGATTAACAAACTGAAAAGAGTTGGAGGGTGAGAGGGTGTTGGTGGGTACAGGAATTTTAATTTGACTCTGACCTAGTGTAGCAATCATCGTCATTTCTCAATGTCGAATTAAAATATCTTCGATATCTTACAAGCTCATCAATTTAGTTATTGAATGAGTGAATAAGTAACTGAAATGGGGAGAGAGACTTCGAAAGGGGATATATTACCTTTGATTGTTGCGCTAACGTTGACATTGTATTGAAGCATGCATCATCAAGCTTCAGGGAATACATGGAAAGTGATCGAAGGCTTGGCATTGAGGAGACGGCTCTCCCAAAGTGTTCAGATGCAACAAGACCCAGGACACAGGCTTCAAGAATAAGTTCCTCTATCTAGAGATGGAACATAGGGATATTGTCAATGTTAAAGGGATAGTTGAGTTCTGGTAAGGAGAGTACAGTTTTGGTGAAACTGAATTTTAGTAACCAAAACCTGCATCAATTCAAACATATAGGGAAACTGACCAAGAATATATTGTGATTAAAAGTGAGCAAAGAAAAATGGGATTCCAACGGGATTCGAACCCGAGACCTCCGGATTGCTAGACCGGTGCTCTACCGACTGAGCTATAGAAAACCCTACGACGGCGTTCTTCCCTGAAACCCCTTAATTCATCATTGCTCAAGTGGTCAGAAGCTTTATAAACCTGACATAAACCCGAAGCGGATTAAAATCAACTTGGAGATATATGCGAGGGATCGCCGAAGCGATACAGCTTTTTGTAATAATCAATTCAAACATATAGGGAAACTGACCAAGAATATATTGTGATTAAAAGTGAGCAAAGAAAAATGGGATTCCAACGGGATTCGAACCCGAGACCTCCGGATTGCTAGACCGGTGCTCTACCGACTGAGCTATAGAAAACCCTACGACGGCGTTCTTCCCTGAAACCCCTTAATTCATCATTGCTGTATCGCTTCGGCGATCCCTCGCATATATCCCCAAGTTGATTTTAATCCGCTTCGGGTTTATGTCAGGTTTATAAAGCTTCTGACCACTTGAGCAATGATGAATTAAGGGGTTTCAGGGAAGAACGCCGTCGTAGGGTTTTCTATAGCTCAGTCGGTAGAGCACCGGTCTAGCAATCCGGAGGTCTCGGGTTCGAATCCCGTTGGAATCCCATTTTTCTTTGCTCACTTTTAATCACAATATATTCTTGGTCAGTTTCCCTATATGTTTGAATTAATTATTACAAAAAGCTGTATCGCTTCGGCGATCCCTCGCATATATCCCCAAGTTGATTTTAATCCGCTTCGGGTTTATGTCAGGTTTATAAAGCTTCTGACCACTTGAGCAATGATGAATTAAGGGGTTTCAGGGAAGAACGCCGTCGTAGGGTTTTCTATAGCTCAGTCGGTAGAGCACCGGTCTAGCAATACGGAGGTCTCGGGTTCGAATCCCGTTGGAATCCCATTTTTCTTTGCTCACTTTTAATCACAAAACCTGCATCATTACATTACAAACTAAAAGTTATAACTAGAAAGGAACACAAAATTACAAATGACGTAGTAAAGATTATGTTATCATTCAAAAAGAGCCATTAAAACGTAATAGGGCGCTCTCTAAACACTCATCGGGTTCAACCATTTTGAATAAAATATTGTGCATGTGATGTTTTGTTGAAATAGTGATTAGATAGAGAAATAACCAACAACTATTTAAATACCTATTTTGTAACTTTTTGAAAAGAGGAAGCATTTTTTTGAATTTTTAACGGCTGGTTCAAAATTCTCTAATAAACCCGGGTCCCCAGCTTTATTACAAACTGTTATATTTGTGGATATTTCAGCCGTCTCTGAACCGATTCTGATCAAACAAAGATGATTTTATTATTTAAATATTATGCTCTTTCAAATTTTACACTCAGTTTTTCATTACCTCACACAAAAAATAAGTAGTCTAGCGCCCTCTCTACCAAAACTCAACTATCCCTTTAAGATCAAATCAATTTGAAAATATGGAAGTCGTGAAAACTTTCATATTTTCATTGAATTGATGAAAACAACAAATTGTGCTTTAAAATACTGCCAAGATTATTTCGTTCTTGTCAAAATATGCATGTATCGTAAGTATCTGAGGAATTTATCAGGAATTATAGCATGTATTTACTCATATGTGACATATATTAATAGATAGTAAGGTGCAAATGAAGAAAAACACTTATTTTAAATAATGCCGAGAGATCGAAGCAGTCTTTGATAGTGACTTTTTAATTTTTCTGAAGATTAATTACATTTATGATAATTTAAGTTTCTGCCACCAATAGTTTTGTTCGTACAATTTCCTTGAGATATTATGCATACTAAAATAACCATAACTTTGCTGAAGAAGTGCGCTCACGAGATAAACAAATAAGGAGGTTGTAAGGTTGTAGAGGTTGTAGCCGTCGCCAAAAATGTTCGAGGCCAAGACAGAGACCACTGGTTGAGAGTCGTAATTTGATCATATATCAAAATAATAATAATGCAATAATGTAGGTGTCAGTTTGATATAGTTCCGCTCCAAGTTTAAATGGATAGATGAGTTCTGGTAGAGAGAGGACAGTTTTTAGTCAAACTGAATTTTAGTAACCAAAAACTGCACCATTACATTATAAACTAATAATTATAACTCCACCATGCTCAAAAGGAATAAAACATTACAAACGACTAAGAAAAAAGCCTGTTATCATTCAAAAAGAGCTGTTTAAACTAAAAAGGGTGCTTTCAAAAACGCATTTGTTAAAACCATTTAAAATAAAATATTGTGCATGTGATGTTTTGTTGAAATAGTGATTAGATAGAGAGATAATCATCAACTATCTAAAAAACTTCTTTTGCAAATTTTTGAAAAGAGGAAGCATTTTAAAACGAATTTTGATCGATTTTGATCAAATAAAGTTTATTCTGCCATTAAAATTGTATGCTCTTTCAAATTTGACACTCAGTTTTTCATTATCTCACAACAAATATTTTGTGTAGCGCCCTCTCTACCAAAACTCAACTATCCTTTTAAGATCGGTAGAACAAACGTATATATATTTCGTAAAATATACTCGATTATAACAACTTATCATTATGATTGACCATCTTTTCTAAGCGCCTTACAATTCGGTTTTCCCGCCCATTTTCAAACTTTTGTCATTCAATTTGTATACATTTTTACTTCAATATTGTCCTGAAGAGCATAAAATGTGCTAATGCCAACTTAATTTCGTCTTTTGTCGACCAATTTCACAAAAGGTTTACTCAATGTAGTAATTTATCACATTAAATTGTCAATCACAATTCAAATTTGTTTGTCATAGTTGCTGAACCCATAGTATCGAAAGCAATTTCGTCTTTTCGTGCACTCTTTCGTCAAAGTTAGATTCAAATTCGTCTCGTGTATATTATGGGTTATATGCTGCAGGTTTCCGTTTTGACATTTCTTGATTCGATAATGTACCTGTCCCATTAACAATGTTATAGGGTACAGACACGAACGCACAGTCGCGCGCCCACACACACACACACACACACACAACACACACACACACACACACACACACACACAACACACACACACACACACACACTAATTATTTTACAAGTATATATATGATATATAATTGAATTGTGTTGATTCGAATTGTTCCATCATACTGCAAGAACAAATGTGCCTGATAAATTTATGGACGAAATATTTCTACAAATATCCTTCATATATAATAATTTCTAAAAAATAAGTATATTACCGAGGACATGATTGAAAAGAAAGGGGGACTTTTATTGCCGCGTTGCAATAATTTTTATCCTTCATTTGTGTCTATTTATTCGAAAAAAAGTGATTGATTAATCCATTCAGGGGTAATATGAATCCGCAATGACGGATTAACAAACTGAAAAGAGTTGGAGGGTGAGAGGGTGTTGGTGGGTACATGAACTTTAATTTGACTCTGACATAGTGTAGCAATCATCGTCATTTCTCAATGTCGAATTAAAATATCTTCGACATCATACAAGCTCATCAATGTAGGTATAGAATTAGTGAATAAGTAACTAAAATGGGGAGAGAGACTTCGAAATGGGATATATCACCTTTGATTGTGGCGCCAACGTTGACATTGTATTGAAGCATGCATCATCAAGCTTCAGATTATTCATGGAAAGTGATCGAAGGCTTGGCATTGAGGAGACGGCTCTCCCAAAGTGTTCAGATGCAACATGTCCCAGGACACAGTTTCCAAGAATCAGTTCCTCTATCTACAGAGGGAACATAGTGATATTGTTAATGTTACAATCTAATCAATTTGAACAAAATCGAAGTCGTAAAAACTTTCGTATTTTCATTGAATTGATGAAAACAAAAAATTGTGTGTTTTCAAATAAGGTACTGCCCCTAATTATTTCGTTCTTGTCAAAATATACATGTATTGTAAGTATCTGAGGAATTTATAAGGAATTATAACATGTATTTACTCATATGTGACATATATTAATAGATAGTAAGGTGCAAATGAAGAAAAACACTTATTTTAAATAATGCCGAGAGATCGAGGCAGTCTTTGATAGTGACCTTCTCATTTTTCTGAAGATAAATTACATTTATGATAATTTAAGTTTCTGCCACCAATAGTTTTGTTCGTACAATTTCCTTGAGATATTATGCATACTAAAATAACCATAACTTTGCTGAAGAAGTGCGCTCACGAGATAAACAAATAAGGAGGTTGTAAGGTTGTAGAGGTTGTAGCCGTCGCCAAAAATGTTCGAGGCCAAGACAGAGACCACTGGTTGAGAGTCGTAATTTGATCATATATCAAAATAATAATAATGCAATAATGTAGGTGTCAGTTTGATATAGTTCCGCTCCAAGTTTAAATGGATAGATGAGTTCTGGTAGAGAGAGGACAGTTTTTAGTCAAACTGAATTTTAGTAACCAAAAACTGCACCATTACATTATAAACTAATAATTATAACTCCACCATGCTCAAAAGGAATAAAACATTACAAACGACTAAGAAAAAAGCCTGTTATCATTCAAAAAGAGCTGTTTAAACTAAAAAGGGTGCTTTCAAAAACGCATTTGTTAAAACCATTTAAAATAAAATATTGTGCATGTGATGTTTTGTTGAAATAGTGATTAGATAGAGAGATAATCATCAACTATCTAAAAAACTTCTTTTGCAAATTTTTGAAAAGAGGAAGCATTTTAAAACGAATTTTGATCGATTTTGATCAAATAAAGTTTATTCTGCCATTAAAATTGTATGCTCTTTCAAATTTGACACTCAGTTTTTCATTATCTCACAAAAAATATTTTGTGTAGCGCCCTCTCTACCAAAACTCAACTATCCTTTTAAGATCGGTAGAACAAACGTATATATATTTCGTAAAATATACTCGATTATAACAACTTATCATTATGATTGACCATCTTTTCTAAGCGCCTTACAATTCGGTTTTCCCGCCCATTTTCAAACTTTTGTCATTCAATTTGTAGACATTTTTACTTCAATATTGTCCTGAAGAGCATAAAATGTGCTAATGCCAACTTAATTTCGTCTTTTGTCGACCAATTTCACAAAAGGTTTACTCAATGTAGTAATTTATCACATTATATTGTCAATCACAATTCAAATTTATTTGTCATAGTTGCTGAACCCATAGTATCGAAAGCAATTTCGTCTTTTCGTGCACTCTTTCGTCAAAGTTAGATTCAAATTCGTCTCGTGTATATTATGGGTTATATGCTGCAGGTTTCCGTTTTGACATTTCTTGATTCGATAATGTACCTGTCCCATTAACAATGTTATAGGGTACAGACACGAACGCACAGTCGCGCGCCCACACACACACACACACACACACAACACACACACACACACACACACACACACACACAACACACACACACACACACACACTAATTATTTTACAAGTATATATATGATATATAATTGAATTGTGTTGATTCGAATTGTTCCATCATACTGCAAGAACAAATGTGCCTGATAAATTTATGGACGAAATATTTCTACAAATATCCTTCATATATAATACTTTCTAAAAAATAAGTATATTACCGAGGACATGATTGAAAAGAAAGGGGGACTTTTATTGCCGCGTTGCAATAATTTTTATCCTTCATTTGTGTCTATTTATTCGAAAAAAAGTGATTGATTAATCCATTCAGGGGTAATATGAATCCGCAATGACGGATTAACAAACTGAAAAGAGTTGGAGGGTGAGAGGGTGTTGGTGGGTACATGAACTTTAATTTGACTCTGACATAGTGTAGCAATCATCGTCATTTCTCAATGTCGAATTAAAATATCTTCGACATCATACAAGCTCATCAATGTAGGTATAGAATTAGTGAATAAGTAACTAAAATGGGGAGAGAGACTTCGAAATGGGATATATCACCTTTGATTGTGGCGCCAACGTTGACATTGTATTGAAGCATGCATCATCAAGCTTCAGATTATTCATGGAAAGTGATCGAAGGCTTGGCATTGAGGAGACGGCTCTCCCAAAGTGTTCAGATGCAACAAGTCCCAGGACACAGTATCCAAGAATCAGTTCCTCTATCTACAGAGGGAACATAGTGATATTGTTAATGTTACAATCTAATCATTTTGAACAAAATCGAAGTCGTAAAAACTTTCGTATTTTCATTGAATTAATGAAAACAAAAAATTGTGTGTTTTCAAATAAGGTACTGCCCCTAATTATTTCGTTCTTGTCAAAATATACATGTATTGTAAGTATCTGAGGAATTTATAAGGAATTATAACATGTATTTACTCATATGTGACATATATTAATAGATAGTAAGGTGCAAATGAAGAAAAACACTTATTTTAAATAATGCCGAGAGATCGAGGCAGTCTTTGATAGTGACCTTCTCATTTTTCTGAAGATAAATTACATTTATGATAATTTAAGTTTCTGCCACCAATAGTTTTGTTCGTACAATTTCCTTGAGATATTGTGCATACTAAAATAACCATAACTTTGCTGAAGAAGTGCGCTCACGAGAACAAAATAAGGAGGTTGTAAGATAGACATCAACGATGTTATCGTTGTGTGACAGTCATCTTCATTATTCTATAACATAATATTGCCTTCGAAAAAATATTGTTGTTAAGGAATTGACATAATGATAAAAAGAGAGGAAGGTGTGAGAGAGCGGGAAGTTTAGTGGGTACATCAATGGTTGTATTTGACGATTACATAATAGTAAGTGGCTTAATGAGCAAACACTTTTTGTTCGGGGGGGGGGGGGGGGGGGTGGCAACCAAAATCAGCATCACCAACAGGGGCCTGTTTCATACAACGTTTCAAATTGATGTAACTACCACAGCATCAGCTATAATTCTCCTTGCTGATTGGCTGTAGGCATACGAGTTACAATGATTGGCCATTTACAACAATTTGACAAGTCCGTCGCCAAAAATTATCGAGTCTGAAGCCGCGATGACTTGTTAAGTAGTGTCCTCGGGGGCCGAGACCAATGGTTATGATGGTCGAGACCCCTATAAAGTGGATTCGAGACCCGACTCAAGACCCCGGGGGAGGAGCCGTCGCCAAAAATTTTCGAGGCCGAGACCGACACCACTGGTTGAGAGTCGTGTAAGCGGTAGGGGGGGGGGGGGGGGGTAGTACGCCTGTCACCTCGCGACAACTTGTTAAGTAGTGTCCGCGGGGGCTGAGAATATTTTGTTATGATGGTCGAGACCGCTAAAAAGTGGATTCGAGACCCGATTCGAGACCGGGGGGGGGGGGGGGTAGAGCCGTCGCCAAAAATGTTCGAGGCCGAGACCGAGACCACTGGTGGAGAGTCGTGTAAGCAGGGGGAGGGGTGTGGGGGGAGGGGTAGTTGTCCGTCGCCAAACAATTATCGAGTATGAGGCCACGACAACTTGTACTCGGGGGCTGAGTCCATTGGTTATGATGGTCGAGACCGGTAAAAAGTAGATTCGAGACCCGGGGGAGGGGGGGGGGGGGGGGAGCCGTCGCCAAAAATGTTCGAGGCCGAGACAGAGACCACTGGTTGAGAGTCGTAATTTGATCATATATAAACATAATAATAATGCAATAATGTAGGTGTCAGTTTGATATATTTCCGCTCCAAGTATAAAGGGATAGTTGAGTTCTGGTAGAGAGAGTACAGTTTTTAGTCAAACTGAATTTTAGTAACCAAAACCTGCACCATTACATTACAAACTAATAAGTATAACTCCACCATGCTCAAAAGGAATAAAACATTACAAACGAATAAGTAAAAAGCCTGTTATCATTAAAAAAAGAACTGTTTAAACTAAAGAGGGCGTTTTCAAAAACGCATTTGTTAAAACCATTTTAAATAAAATATTGTGCATGTGATGTTTTGTTGAAATAGTGATTAGATAGAGAGATAATCATCAACTATCTAAAAAAAACCTCTTTTGCAAATTTTTGAAAAGAGGAAGCATTTTAAAACGAATGTTAACGGCTGGTTCAAAATTATCGAATACCTGTGGGGCCCCATATTTATTACAAATGGTTATGTTTATGGATATTTCAGCCATTTCTGAACCGATTTTGATCAAATAAAGTTTATTCTGCCATTAAAATTGTATGCTCTTTCAAATTTGACACTCAGTTTCTCATTATCTCACAAAAAATTTATTTTGTGTAGCGCCCTCTCTACCAAAACTCAACTATCCCTTAAAGGTCGGTAGAATAAACGTATATATATTTAGTAAAATATACTCGATTATAACAACTTATCATTATGATTGACCATCTTTTCTAAGCGCCTTACAATTCGGTTTTCCCGCCCATTTTCAAACTTTTGTCATTCAATTTGTATACATTTTTATTTCAATATTGTCCTGAAGAGCATAAAATGTGCTAATGCCAACTTAATTTCGTCTTTTGTCGACCAATTTCACAAAAGGTTTACTCAATGTAGTAATTTATCACATTATATTGTCAATCACAATTCAAATTCGTTTGTCATGGTTGCTAAACCCATAGCAGCAAAAGCAATTTCGTCTTTTCGTGCACACTTTCGTCAAAGTTAGATTCAAATTCGTCTCGTGTATATTACGGGCTTATGCTGCAGGTTTCCGTTTTGACATTTCTTGATTCGACAATATACTTGTCCCATTAACAATGTTATAGGGTACAGATACGAACGCACAGTCGCGCGCGCACACACACACACACACACACACACACACACACACACACACAAACACACACACACACACACTAATTATTTTACAAGTATATATATGATATACATAATGAATTGTGTTGATTCGAATTGTTCTATCATAATGCAAGAACAAATGTGCCTGATAAATTTATGGACGAAATAATTCTACAAATATCCTTCATATATAATACTTTCTAAAAAATAAGTATATTACCGAGGACATGATTGAAAAGAAAGGGGGACTTTTATTGCCGCGTTGCAATAATTTTTATCATTCATTTGTGTCTATTAATTCAAAAAAAGTTATTGATTAATCCATTCAGGGGTAATATGAATCTGCAATGACGGATTAACAAACTGAAAAGAGTTGGAGGGTGAGAGGGTGTTGGTGGCTACATGAATTTTAATTTGACTCTGACATAGTGTAGCAATCATCGTCATTACTCAATGTCGAATTAGAATATCTTCGATATCATACAAGCTCATCAATTTAGTTATAGAATGAGTGAATAAGTAACTGAAATGGGGAGAGAGACTTCGAAAGGGGATATATTACCTTTGATTAGTGCGCTAACGTTGACATTGTATTGAAGCATGCATCATCAAGCTCCAGTTCTCGCATGGTGAGTGATCGAAGGCTTGGCATTGAGGAGACGGCTCTTCCAAAGTGTTCAGATGCAACATGACCCAGGACACAGTCTTCAAAATACAGATCCTCTATCTAGAGAGGGAACATAGTGATATTGTTAATGTTAAGATCAAATCAATTTGAACATATGGAAGTCGTGAAAACTTTCATATTTTCATCGAAATTATGAAAATAAAAAATTGTGTGCTTTAGAATACTGCCCATGATTATTTCGTTCTTGTCGAAATATACATGTATTGTAAGTATCTAGTAAGGAATTTATGAGGAATTATGGCACGTATTTACTCATATGTGACATATATTAATACATAGGCCTAGTAAGGTGCAAATGAAGAAATACACTTATTTAAAATAATGCCGAGAGATCGAGCAGTCTTTGAAAGTGACTTCCTCATTTTCATGAAGAGTAATAACACTTGTAATAATTTAAGTTTCTGCCATCAATAATTGTTTTCGTAAAATTTCCTTGAGATATAATGCATACTAAAATAACCATAACTTTGCTGGTTGAGAGTCGTGTAAGCGGAGGGGGGGGGGGGGAGGGGTGGGGGTGTCCGTCGCAACAAATTATCGAGTCCGAGGCCGCGACGACTTGTTATGTAGTGTATTGTCCTGAATATCGTAGAATGTGTGCTAATGTGAACTTAATTTCGTCTTTTGCCGACCAATTTCTCAAAAGGTTTACTCAATGTAGTTATTTGTCACATTATATTGTCAATCACAATTCAAATTCGTTTGTCATGGTTGCTAAACCCATAGCAGCAAAAGCAATTTCGTCTTTTCGTGCACACTTTCGTCAAAGTTAGATTCAAATTCGTCTCGTGTATATTACGGGCTTATGCTGCAGGTTTCCGTTTGGACATTAATTTCTTGATTCGATAATGTACTTGTCCCATTAACAATGTTATAGGGTACAGACACGAACGCACAGTCGCGCGCGCACACACACACACACACTAATTATTTTACAAGTATATATATGATATATAATGAATTGTGTTATTTCGAATTGTTCCATCATAATGCAAGAACAAATGTGCCTGATAAATTTATGGACGAAATAATTCTACAAATATCCTTCATATATAATACTTTCTAAAAAATAAGTATATTACCGAGGATGTGATGGAAAAGGAGGGGGAACTTTTATTGCCGCGTTGCAATAATTTTTATCATTCATTTGTGTCTTTTAATTCAAAAAAAGTTATTGATTAATCCATTCAGGGGTAATATGAATCTGCAATGACGGATTAACAAACTGAAAAGAGTTGGAGGGTGAGAGGGTGTTGGTGGCTACATGAATTTTAATTTGACTCTGACATAGTGTAGCAATCATCGTCATTACTCAATGTCGAATTAGAATATCTTCGATATCATACAAGCTCATCAATTTAGTTATAGAATGAGTGAATAAGTAACTGAAATGGGGAGAGAGACTTCGAAAGGGGATATATTACCTTTGATTGTTGCGCTAACGTTGACATTGTATTGAAGCATGCATCATCAAGCTCCAGTTCTCGCATGGCGAGTGATCGAAGGCTTGGCATTGAGGAGACGGCTCTTCCAAAGTGTTCAGATGCAACATGACCCAGGACACAGTCTTCAAAAAACAGATCCTCTATCTAGAGAGGGAACATAGTGATATTGTCAATGTTAAGATCAAATCAATTTGAACATATGGAAGTCGTGAAAACTTTCATATTTTCATCGAAATTATGAAAATAAAAAATTGTGTGATTTAGAATACTGCCCATGATTATTTCGTTCTTGTCGAAATATACATGTATTGTAAGTATCTAGTAAGGAATTTATGAGGAATTATGGCACGTATTTACTCATATGTGACATATATTAATACATAGGCCTAGTAAGGTGCAAATGAAGAAATACACTTATTTAAAATAATGCCGAGAGATCGAGCAGTCTTTGAAAGTGACTTCCTCATTTTCATGAAGATTAATAACACTTGTAATAATTTAAGTTTCTGCCATCAATAATTGTTTTCGTAAAATTTCCTTGAGATATAATGCATACTAAAATAACCATAACTTTGCTGGTTGAGATCGTGTAAGCGGAGGGGGGGAGGGGGGGGAGGGGTGGGGGTGTCCGTCGCAACAAATTATCGAGTCCGAGGCCGCGACGACTTGTTATGTAGTGTATTGTCCTGAATATCATAGAATGTGTGCTAATGTGAACTTAATTTCGTCTTTTGCCGACCAATTTCTCAAAAGGTTTACTCAATGTAGTTATTTGTCACATTATATTGTCAATCACAATTCAAATTCGTTTGTCATAGTTACTGAACCCTAAGCAGCGAAAGCAATCCTTTCGTGCACACTTTCGTCAAAGTTCGATTTGAATTCGTCTCGTGTATTATTATGGGCTTATGCTGCAGGTTTCCGTTTTGACATTAATTTCTTGATTCGATAATGTACTTGTCCCATTAACAATGTTATAGGGTACAGACATGAACGCACAGTCGCGCGCACACACACACACACTAATTATTTTACAAGTATATATATATGATATATAATGAATTGTGTTATTTCGAATTGTTCCATCATAATGCAAGAACAAATGTACCTGATAAATTTAAGGACGAAATAATTAATATCCTTCATATATAATACTTTCTAAAAAATAAGTTTATTACCGAGGATGTGATTGAAAAGGAGGGGGAACTTTATTGCCGCGTTGCAATCATCTTTATTACTATTTATTTTGTGTCTATTAATTCGAAAAAAAGTGATTGATTAATCCATTCAGGGGTAATATGAATCCGTAATGACGGATTAACAAACTAACAAGAGATGGAGGGTGTGAGGGTGTTGGTGGGTACATTTTAATTTGACTCTGACCTAGTGTAGCAATCATCGTCATTTCTCAATGTCGAATTAAAATATCTTCGATATCTTACAAGCTCATCAATTTAGTTATTGAATGAGTGAATAAGTAACTGAAATGGGGAGAGAGACTTCGAAAGGGGATATATTACCTTTGATTGTTGCGCTAACGTTGACATTGTATTGAAGCATGCATCATCAAGCTTCAGGGAATACATGGAAAGTGATCGAAGGCTTGGCATTGAGGAGACGGCTCTCCCAAAGTGTTCAGATGCAACAAGACCCAGGACACAGGCTTCAAGAATAAGTTCCTCTATCTAGAGATGGAACATAGGGATATTGTCAATGTTAAAGGGATAGTTGAGTTCTGGTAAGGAGAGTACAGTTTTGGTGAAACTGAATTTTAGTAACCAAAACCTGCATCAATTCAAACATATAGGGAAACTGACCAAGAATATATTGTGATTAAAAGTGAGCAAAGAAAAATGGGATTCCAACGGGATTCGAACCCGAGACCTCCGGATTGCTAGACCGGTGCTCTACCGACTGAGCTATAGAAAACCCTACGACGGCGTTCTTCCCTGAAACCCCTTAATTCATCATTGCTCAAGTGGTCAGAAGCTTTATAAACCTGACATAAACCCGAAGCGGATTAAAATCAACTTGGAGATATATGCGAGGGATCGCCGAAGCGATACAGCTTTTTGTAATAATTAATTCAAACATATAGGGAAACTGACCAAGAATATATTGTGATTAAAAGTGAGCAAAGAAAAATGGGATTCCAACGGGATTCGAACCCGAGACCTCCGGATTGCTAGACCGGTGCTCTACCGACTGAGCTATAGAAAACCCTACGACGGCGTTCTTCCCTGAAACCCCTTAATTCATCATTGCTGTATCGCTTCGGCGATCCCTCGCATATATCCCCAAGTTGATTTTAATCCGCTTCGGGTTTATGTCAGGTTTATAAAGCTTCTGACCACTTGAGCAATGATGAATTAAGGGGTTTCAGGGAAGAACGCCGTCGTAGGGTTTTCTATAGCTCAGTCGGTAGAGCACCGGTCTAGCAATCCGGAGGTCTCGGGTTCGAATCCCGTTGGAATCCCATTTTTCTTTGCTCACTTTTAATCACAATATATTCTTGGTCAGTTTCCCTATATGTTTGAATTAATTATTACAAAAAGCTGTATCGCTTCGGCGATCCCTCGCATATATCCCCAAGTTGATTTTAATCCGCTTCGGGTTTATGTCAGGTTTATAAAGCTTCTGACCACTTGAGCAATGATGAATTAAGGGGTTTCAGGGAAGAACGCCGTCGTAGGGTTTTCTATAGCTCAGTCGGTAGAGCACCGGTCTAGCAATACGGAGGTCTCGGGTTCGAATCCCGTTGGAATCCCATTTTTCTTTGCTCACTTTTAATCACAAAACCTGCATCATTACATTACAAACTAAAAGTTATAACTAGAAAGGAACACAAAATTACAAATGACGTAGTAAAGATTATGTTATCATTCAAAAAGAGCCATTAAAACGTAATAGGGCGCTCTCTAAACACTCATCGGGTTCAACCATTTTGAATAAAATATTGTGCATGTGATGTTTTGTTGAAATAGTGATTAGATAGAGAAATAACCAACAACTATTTAAATACCTATTTTGTAACTTTTTGAAAAGAGGAAGCATTTTTTTGAATTTTTAACGGCTGGTTCAAAATTCTCTAATAAACCCGGGTCCCCAGCTTTATTACAAACTGTTATATTTGTGGATATTTCAGCCGTCTCTGAACCGATTCTGATCAAACAAAGATGATTTTATTATTTAAATATTATGCTCTTTCAAATTTTACACTCAGTTTTTCATTACCTCACACAAAAAATAAGTAGTCTAGCGCCCTCTCTACCAAAACTCAACTATCCCTTTAAGATCAAATCAATTTGAAAATATGGAAGTCGTGAAAACTTTCATATTTTCATTGAATTGATGAAAACAACAAATTGTGCTTTAAAATACTGCCAAGATTATTTCGTTCTTGTCAAAATATACATGTATCGTAAGTATCTGAGGAATTTATCAGGAATTATAGCATGTATTTACTCATATGTGACATATATTAATAGATAGTAAGGTGCAAATGAAGAAAAACACTTATTTTAAATAATGCCGAGAGATCGAAGCAGTCTTTGATAGTGACTTTTTAATTTTTCTGAAGATTAATTACATTTATGATAATTTAAGTTTCTGCCACCAATAGTTTTGTTCGTACAATTTCCTTGAGATATTATGCATACTAAAATAACCATAACTTTGCTGAAGAAGTGCGCTCACGAGATAAACAAATAAGGAGGTTGTAAGATAGACACCAACGATGTTATCGTTGTGTGGCAGTCATCTTCATTATTCTATAACATAATATTGCCTTCGAAAAAATATTGTTGTTAAGGAATTGACATAATGATAAAAAGAGAGGAAGGTGTGAGAGAGCGGGAAGTTTAGTGGGTACATCCATGGTTGTATTTGACGATTAAGTGGCTTAATGAGCAAACACTTTTTCTTCTGGGGGGGGGGGGGGGGGGGGGGGCAACCAAAATCAGCATCACCAACAGGGGCCTGCTTCATACAACGTTTCAAATTGATGTAACTACCACAGCATCAGCTATAATTCTCCTTGCTGATTGGCTGTAGGCATACGAGTTACAATGATTGGCCATTTACAACAATTTGACAAGTCCGTCGCCAAACATTATCGAGTCCGAGGCCGCGATGACTTGTTAAGTAGTGTCCTCGGGGGCCGAGACCAATGGTTATGATGGTCGAGATCCCTATAAAGTGGATTCGAGACCCGACTCATGACCCCGGGGGAGGAGCCGTCGCCAAAAATGTTCGAGGCCGAGACCGACACCGCTGGTTGAGAGTCGTGTAAGCGGTAGGGGGGGGGGGGGGGGGGGGGGGGCTATTACGCCTGTCACCCCGCGACAACTTGTTAAGTAGTGTCCGCGGGGGGCTGAGAATATTTTGTTATGATGGTCGAGACCGCTAAAAAGTGGATTCGAGACCGGGGGGGGGGGGGGGGGGGTAGAGCCGTCGCCAAAAATGTTCGAGGCCGAGACCGAGACCACTGGTGGAGAGTCGTGTAAGCGGGGGGAGGGGTGTGGGGGGAGGGGTAGTTGTCCGTCGCCAAACAATTATCGAGTGTGAGGCCACGACAACTTGTACTCGGGGGCTGAGATCATTGGTTATGATGGTCGAGACCGGTAAAAAGTAGATTCGAGACCCGGGGGGGGGGGGATGGGGGGGGGGGGGGAGGGGAGCCGTCGCCAAAAATGTTCGAGGCCAAGACAGAGACCACTGGTTGAGAGTCGTAATTTGATCATATATCAAAATAATAATAATGCAATAATGTAGGTGTCAGTTTGATATAGTTCCGCTCCAAGTTTAAATGGATAGATGAGTTCTGGTAGAGAGAGGACAGTTTTTAGTCAAACTGAATTTTAGTAACCAAAAACTGCACCATTACATTATAAACTAATAATTATAACTCCACCATGCTCAAAAGGAATAAAACATTACAAACGACTAAGAAAAAAGCCTGTTATCATTCAAAAAGAGCTGTTTAAACTAAAAAGGGTGCTTTCAAAAACGCATTTGTTAAAACCATTTAAAATAAAATATTGTGCATGTGATGTTTTGTTGAAATAGTGATTAGATAGAGAGATAATCATCAACTATCTAAAAAACTTCTTTTGCAAATTTTTGAAAAGAGGAAGCATTTTAAAACGAATTTTGATCGATTTTGATCAAATAAAGTTTATTCTGCCATTAAAATTGTATGCTCTTTCAAATTTGACACTCAGTTTTTCATTATCTCACAACAAATATTTTGTGTAGCGCCCTCTCTACCAAAACTCAACTATCCTTTTAAGATCGGTAGAACAAACGTATATATATTTCGTAAAATATACTCGATTATAACAACTTATCATTATGATTGACCATCTTTTCTAAGCGCCTTACAATTCGGTTTTCCCGCCCATTTTCAAACTTTTGTCATTCAATTTGTATACATTTTTACTTCAATATTGTCCTGAAGAGCATAAAATGTGCTAATGCCAACTTAATTTCGTCTTTTGTCGACCAATTTCACAAAAGGTTTACTCAATGTAGTAATTTATCACATTAAATTGTCAATCACAATTCAAATTTGTTTGTCATAGTTGCTGAACCCATAGTATCGAAAGCAATTTCGTCTTTTCGTGCACTCTTTCGTCAAAGTTAGATTCAAATTCGTCTCGTGTATATTATGGGTTATATGCTGCAGGTTTCCGTTTTGACATTTCTTGATTCGATAATGTACTTGTCCCATTAACAATGTTATAGGGTACAGACACGAACGCACAGTCGCGCGCCCACACACACACACACACAACACACACACACACACACACACTAATTATTTTACAAGTATATATATGATATATAATTGAATTGTGTTGATTCGAATTGTTCCATCATACTGCAAGAACAAATGTGCCTGATAAATTTATGGACGAAATATTTCTACAAATATCCTTCATATATAATACTTTCTAAAAAATAAGTATATTACCGAGGACATGATTGAAAAGAAAGGGGGACTTTTATTGCCGCGTTGCAATAATTTTTATCCTTCATTTGTGTCTATTTATTCGAAAAAAAGTGATTGATTAATCCATTCAGGGGTAATATGAATCCGCAATGACGGATTAACAAACTGAAAAGAGTTGGAGGGTGAGAGGGTGTTGGTGGGTACATGAACTTTAATTTGACTCTGACATAGTGTAGCAATCATCGTCATTTCTCAATGTCGAATTAAAATATCTTCGACATCATACAAGCTCATCAATGTAGGTATAGAATTAGTGAATAAGTAACTAAAATGGGGAGAGAGACTTCGAAATGGGATATATCACCTTTGATTGTGGCGCCAACGTTGACATTGTATTGAAGCATGCATCATCAAGCTTCAGATTATTCATGGAAAGTGATCGAAGGCTTGGCATTGAGGAGACGGCTCTCCCAAAGTGTTCAGATGCAACATGTCCCAGGACACAGTTTCCAAGAATCAGTTCCTCTATCTACAGAGGGAACATAGTGATATTGTTAATGTTACAATCTAATCAATTTGAACAAAATCGAAGTCGTAAAAACTTTCGTATTTTCATTGAATTGATGAAAACAAAAAATTGTGTGTTTTCAAATAAGGTACTGCCCCTAATTATTTCGTTCTTGTCAAAATATACATGTATTGTAAGTATCTGAGGAATTTATAAGGAATTATAACATGTATTTACTCATATGTGACATATATTAATAGATAGTAAGGTGCAAATGAAGAAAAACACTTATTTTAAATAATGCCGAGAGATCGAGGCAGTCTTTGATAGTGACCTTCTCATTTTTCTGAAGATAAATTACATTTATGATAATTTAAGTTTCTGCCACCAATAGTTTTGTTCGTACAATTTCCTTGAGATATTATGCATACTAAAATAACCATAACTTTGCTGAAGAAGTGCGCTCACGAGAACAAAATAAGGAGGTTGTAAGATAGACATCAACGATGTTATCGTTGTGTGACAGTCATCTTCATTATTCTATAACATAATATTGCCTTCGAAAAAATATTGTTGTTAAGGAATTTACATAATGATAAAAAGAGAGGAAGGTGTGAGAGAGCGGGAAGTTTAGTGGGTACATCAATGGTTGTATTTGACGATTACATAATAGTAAGTGGCTTAATGAGCAAACACTTTTTGTTCGGGGGGGGGGGGGGGGGGGTGGCAACCAAAATCAGCATCATCAACAGGGGCCTGTTTCATACAACGTTTCAAATTGATGTAACTACCACAGCATCAGCTATAATTCTCCTTGCTGATTGGCTGTAGGCATACGAGTTACAATGATTGGCCATTTACAACAATTTGACAAGTCCGTCGCCAAAAATTATCGAGTCTGAAGCCGCGATGACTTGTTAAGTAGTGTCCTCGGGGGCCGAGACCAATGGTTATGATGGTCGAGACCCCTATAAAGTGGATTCGAGACCCGACTCAAGACCCCGGGGGAGGAGCCGTCGCCAAAAATTTTCGAGGCCGAGACCGACACCACTGGTTGAGAGTCGTGTAAGCGGTAGAGGGGGGGGGGGGGGGGGGGTAGTACGCCTGTCACCTCGCGACAACTTGTTAAGTAGTGTCCGCGGGGGCTGAGAATATTTTGTTATGATGGTCGAGACCGCTAAAAAGTGGATTCGAGACCCGATTCGAGACCGGGGGGGGGGGGGGGGGGGGGGTAGAGCCGTCGCCAAAAATGTTCGAGGCCGAGACCGAGACCACTGGTGGAGAGTCGTGTAAGCAGGGGGAGGGGTGTGGGGGGAGGGGTAGTTGTCCGTCGCCAAACAATTATCGAGTATGAGGCCACGACAACTTGTACTCGGGGGCTGAGTCCATTGGTTATGATGGTCGAGACCGGTAAAAAGTAGATTCGAGACCCGGGGGGGGGGGGGGGGGAGCCGTCGCCAAAAATGTTCGAGGCCGAGACAGAGACCACTGGTTGAGAGTCGTAATTTGATCATATATAAACATAATAATAATGCAATAATGTAGGTGTCAGTTTGATATATTTCCGCTCCAAGTATAAAGGGATAGTTGAGTTCTGGTAGAGAGAGTACAGTTTTTAGTCAAACTGAATTTTAGTAACCAAAACCTGCACCATTACATTACAAACTAATAAGTATAACTCCACCATGCTCAAAAGGAATAAAACATTACAAACGAATAAGTAAAAAGCCTGTTATCATTAAAAAAAAAACTGTTTAAACTAAAGAGGGCGCTTTCAAAAACGCATTTGTTAAAATTTTAAATAAAATATTGTGCATGTGATGTTTTGTTGAAATAGTGATTAGATAGAGAGATAATCATCAACTATCTAAAAAAAACCTCTTTTGCAAATTTTTGAAAAGAGGAAGCATTTTAAAACGAATGTTAACGGCTGGTTCAAAATTATCGAATACCTGTGGGGCCCCATATTTATTACAAATGGTTATGTTTATGGATATTTCAGCCATTTCTGAACCGATTTTGATCAAATAAAGTTCATTCTGCCATTAAAATTGTATGCTCTTTCAAATTTGACACTCAGTTTCTCATTATCTCACAAAAAATTTATTTTGTGTTGCGCCCTCTCTACCAAAACTCAACTATCCCTTAAAGGTCGGTAGAATAAACGTATATATATTTAGTAAAATATACTCGATTATAACAACTTATCATTATGATTGACCATCTTTTCTAAGCGCCTTACAATTCGGTTTTCCCGCCCATTTTCAAACTTTTGTCATTCAATTTGTATACATTTTTATTTCAATATTGTCCTGAAGAGCATAAAATGTGCTAATGCCAACTTAATTTCGTCTTTTGTCGACCAATTTCACAAAAGGTTTACTCAATGTAGTAATTTATCACATTATATTGTCAATCACAATTCAAATTCGTTTGTCATGGTTGCTAAACCCATAGCAGCAAAAGCAATTTCGTCTTTTCGTGCACACTTTCGTCAAAGTTAGATTCAAATTCGTCTCGTGTATATTACGGGCTTATGCTGCAGGTTTCCGTTTTGACATTTCTTGATTCGACAATATACTTGTCCCATTAACAATGTTATAGGGTACAGATACGAACGCACAGTCGCGCGCGCACACACACACACACACACACACACACACACACACACACACACACACAAACACACACACACACACACTAATTATTTTACAAGTATATATATGATATACATAATGAATTGTGTTGATTCGAATTGTTCTATCATAATGCAAGAACAAATGTGCCTGATAAATTTATGGACGAAATAATTCTACAAATATCCTTCATATATAATACTTTCTAAAAAATAAGTATATTACCGAGGACATGATTGAAAAGAAAGGGGGACTTTTATTGCCGCGTTGCAATAATTTTTATCATTCATTTGTGTCTATTAATTCAAAAAAAGTTATTGATTAATCCATTCAGGGGTAATATGAATCTGCAATGACGGATTAACAAACTGAAAAGAGTTGGAGGGTGAGAGGGTGTTGGTGGCTACATGAATTTTAATTTGACTCTGACATAGTGTAGCAATCATCGTCATTACTCAATGTCGAATTAGAATATCTTCGATATCATACAAGCTCATCAATTTAGTTATAGAATGAGTGAATAAGTAACTGAAATGGGGAGAGAGACTTCGAAAGGGGATATATTACCTTTGATTGTTGCGCTAACGTTGACATTGTATTGAAGCATGCATCATCAAGCTCCAGTTCTCGCATGGTGAGTGATCGAAGGCTTGGCATTGAGGAGACGGCTCTTCCAAAGTGTTCAGATGCAACATGACCCAGGACACAGTCTTCAAAAAACAAATCCTCTATCTAGAGAGGGAACATAGTGATATTGTTAATGTTAAGATCAAATCAATTTGAACATATGGAAGTCGTGAAAACTTTCATATTTTCATCGAAATTATGAAAATAAAAAATTGTGTGCTTTAGAATACTGCCCATGATTATTTCGTTCTTGTCGAAATATACATGTATTGTAAGTATCTAGTAAGGAATTTATGAGGAATTATGGCACGTATTTACTCATATGTGACATATATTAATACATAGGCCTAGTAAGGTGCAAATGAAGAAATACACTTATTTAAAATAATGCCGAGAGATCGAGCAGTCTTTGAAAGTGACTTCCTCATTTTCATGAAGAGTAATAACACTTGTAATAATTTAAGTTTCTGCCATCAATAATTGTTTTCGTAAAATTTCCTTGAGATATAATGCATACTAAAATAACCATAGCTTTGCTGGTTGAGAGTCGTGTTAGCGGAGGGGGGGGGGGGGGGGAGGGGTGGGGGTGTCCGTCGCAACAAATTATCGAGTCCGAGGCCGCGACGACTTGTTATGTAGTGTATTGTCCTGAATATCGTAGAATGTGTGCTAATGTGAACTTAATTTCGTCTTTTGCCGACCAATTTCTCAAAAGGTTTACTCAATGTAGTTATTTGTCACATTATATTGTCAATCACAATTCAAATTCGTTTGTCATGGTTGCTAAACCCATAGCAGCAAAAGCAATTTCGTCTTTTCGTGCACACTTTCGTCAAAGTTAGATTCAAATTCGTCTCGTGTATATTACGGGCTTATGCTGCAGGTTTCCGTTTGGACATTAATTTCTTGATTCGATAATGTACTTGTCCCATTAACAATGTTATAGGGTACAGACACGAACGCACAGTCGCGCGCACACACACACACACACACTAATTATTTTACAAGTATATATATGATATATAATGAATTGTGTTATTTCGAATTGTTCCATCATAATGCAAGAACAAATGTGCCTGATAAATTTATGGACGAAATAATTCTACAAATATCCTTCATATATAATACTTTCTAAAAAATAAGTATATTACCGAGGATGTGATGGAAAAGGAGGGGGAACTTTTATTGCCGCGTTGCAATAATTTTTATCATTCATTTGTGTCTTTTAATTCAAAAAAAGTTATTGATTAATCCATTCAGGGGTAATATGAATCTGCAATGACGGATTAACAAACTGATAAGAGTTGGAGGGTGAGAGGGTGTTGGTGGCTACATGAATTTTAATTTGACTCTGACATAGTGTAGCAATCATCGTCATTACTCAATGTCGAATTAGAATATCTTCGATATCATACAAGCTCATCAATTTAGTTATAGAATGAGTGAATAAGTAACTGAAATGGGGAGAGAGACTTCGAAAGGGGATATATTACCTTTGATTGTTGCGCTAACGTTGACATTGTATTGAAGCATGCATCATCAAGCTCCAGTTCTCGCATGGCGAGTGATCGAAGGCTTGGCATTGAGGAGACGGCTCTTCCAAAGTGTTCAGATGCAACATGACCCAGGACACAGTCTTCAAAAAACAGATCCTCTATCTAGAGAGGGAACATAGTGATATTGTCAATGTTAAGATCAAATCAATTTGAACATATGGAAGTCGTGAAAACTTTCATATTTTCATCGAAATTATGAAAATAAAAAATTGTGTGATTTAGAATACTGCCCATGATTATTTCGTTCTTGTCGAAATATACATGTATTGTAAGTATCTAGTAAGGAATTTATGAGGAATTATGGCACGTATTTACTCATATGTGACATATATTAATACATAGGCCTAGTAAGGTGCAAATGAAGAAATACACTTATTTAAAATAATGCAGAGAGATCGAGCAGTCTTTGAAAGTGACTTCCTCATTTTCATGAAGATTAATAACACTTGTAATAATTTAAGTTTCTGCCATCAATAATTGTTTTCGTAAAATTTCCTTGAGATATAATGCATACTAAAATAACCATAACTTTGCTGGTTGAGATCGTGTAAGCGGAGGGGGGGGGGGGGGGAGGGGTGGGGGTGTCCGTCGCAACAAATTATCGAGTCCGAGGCCGCGACGACTTGTTATGTAGTGTATTGTCCTGAATATCATAGAATGTGTGCTAATGTGAACTTAATTTCGTCTTTTGCCGACCAATTTCTCAAAAGGTTTACTCAATGTAGTTATTTGTCACATTATATTGTCAATCACAATTCAAATTCGTTTGTCATAGTTTTACTGAACCCTAAGCAGCGAAAGCAATCCTTTCGTGCACACTTTCGTCAAAGTTCGATTTGAATTCGTCTCGTGTATTATTATGGGCTTATGCTGCAGGTTTCCGTTTTGACATTAATTTCTTGATTCGATAATGTACTTGTCCCATTAACAATGTTACAGGGTACAGACATGAACGCACAGTCGCGCGCACACACACACACACTAATTATTTTACAAGTATATATATATGATATATAATGAATTGTGTTATTTCGAATTGTTCCATCATAATGCAAGAACAAATGTACCTGATAAATTTAAGGACGAAATAATTAATATCCTTCATATATAATACTTTCTAAAAAATAAGTATATTACCGAGGATGTGATTGAAAAGGAGGGGGAACTTTATTGCCGCGTTGCAATCATCTTTATTACTATTTATTTTGTGTCTATTAATTCGAAAAAAGTGATTGATTAATCCATTCAGGGGTAATATGAATCCGTAATGACGGATTAACAAACTAACAAGAGATGGAGGGTGTGAGGGTGTTGGTGGGTACATTTTAATTTGACTCTGACAGTTATAGATTGAGTGAATAAGTAACTGAAATTGGGTGAGAAACTTCGAAAAGGGATATTATCTTTGATTGTGACGCTAACGTTGACATTGTATTGAAGCATGCATCATCAAGGTCATGCATGGTATAGTGATCGAAGGCTTGGCATTGAGGAGACGGCTCTCCCAAAGTGTTCAAATACAACAGGACCTAGGACACAGCGTGTAATAATCAGTTCCTCTATCTAGAGAGGGAACATAGTGATATTGTTAATGTTAAAATCAAATCAATTTGAACTCATCGTAGTCGTGAAAACTCTCATATTTTCATTGAATTGATGAAAACAAAAAATTGTGTCTGCCCACGATTATTTCGTTCTTGTCAAAATATACATGTATTGTGAGTATCTATAGTGAGGAATTTATGAGAAATTATAGCATGTATTTTCTCATAATGAATTAATACATAGTAAGGTGCAAATGAAGAAATACACTTATTTTAAATAATGCCAAGAGATCGAGCAGTCTTTGAAAGTGACTTCCTCATTTTTCTGAAGATTAATAACACTTGTAATAATTTAATTTTTTGCCATCAATAATTGTTTTCGTACAATTTCTTTGAGATATAATATATACTAAAATAACCATAACTTTGCTGAAGAAGTGCGTTCAAGGGGAGAAAAAAAATGAGGAGTTTGTATTAAAGATAGACACCAACAATGTCATTGTTGTGTGGCAGTCATTTTCATTATTCCATAACCTAATATTGCCTTCGAAAAATATTGTTGTTAAGGAATTGACAATGATAAAAAGAGAGGAAGGTGTGAGAGAGCGGGAAGTTTAGTGGCAATATTTTTTTTTTTTTTTTTTTGGGGGGGGGGGGGGCAAACAAAATCAGCATCACCACCAGGGGCCTGTTTCATACATGTTTTCAAATTGTTGTAACTACCACGACATCAGCTATAATGCTCCATGCTGATTGGCTGTAGACATAGTTACAATAATTGGACATAATTTGACAAGTCCGTCGCCAAAAATGATCGAGTCTGAGGCCGCGACGACTGTTAAGCATTTTCCTCGGGGGCTGATAGTTATGTTGATCGAGACCTCTAAAATGTGGATTCGAGACCCGACTCGAGACCCCCGGGGGAGGGGGGGGGGGGGAGGGAGCCGTCGCCAAAAAATGTTCGAGGCCGAGACCAAGACCACTGGTTGAGAGTCGTATAAGCGGGGGGGGGGGGGGGGATGTCCGTCACCAAAAAGTATCGAGTCCGAGGCCGCGACGACTTGTTAAGTAGTGTCCTCGGGGGCTGAGACCAATAGTTATGATGGTCGAGACCTCTAAAAAGTGGATTCGAGACCCCAGGGGGGGGGGGGGGGAGAGGGGGGGGGGGAGGGTAGTATGTCCGTCACCCAAAAGTATCGAGTCCGAGGCCGCGACGACTTGTTAAGTAGTGTCCTCGGGGGCTGAGACCATTGGTTATGATGGTCGAGACCGGTAAAAAGTGGATTCGAGACCCGATTCGAGACCATTGGGGGGGGGGGGGGTGTCGGAACATCGCAACAAAATATGCGACACGTCGCATATTTATTTTGGAAATTTGCAAAATAATATGCGGCACGTCGCATATTTTTTGGTGGCCCAGCCTTCAGGGCCACCATACTGTTCAGATGTAACGGGACATAGATTAAAGTTATTAAGGGTCAGTTGATCTATATCTATGGAAACAATACTTATTTTGCAATGTTAACTTCATAAGTATAAATATATATTTGTATAAGTGTTGTTTTTCGAGAAGTATATTGTCTTGTTTTTATTCATATTCGATCAACCTTTATATCATGAATATTATCTGAAAAAGGGACATATTCAGATATGAATTGCATTTATCCAAACTATGTTTTCTTTCATTTTGATGTCAAAGCACATGACAACTTCCAACTTAAAGGTTCACTTCCGTATTGGTACTTCACCCCAACTAAATTGTAAGGGATTTAATTCCAATTGAAAGTTCATTGAATAAAACATGTGAAATGAGTATCATTTCCTTTCGAATGCTTTCGTAGTTGACAAATTTGATTTCAAAATATTTTATTTATATATCGCTTAGCAAGGCGATATCTTGACTCATAAGAAAATACAGAAAATGCTTATACACTTCTTGCACAAAAATTCCAAATAGGTTTTTAAATAGTTGTTGATGATATCTCTGTTTAATCATTATTTTAACAAAACATCACACACACAATTTTGTGTGAACATATTTTTAAACCTATTTTTAAACCTCTTGAGTTATAACGGCTATTTTTTGTTATGATAACAGGCTTTTTACTTAGTCGTTTGTAATTGTGTATACCTTTTGAGCATGGTGGAGTTATAAATATTAGTTTGTAATGTAAAGGTGCAGGCTTTGGTTACTAAAATTCAGTTTGACCAAAACTCAACTATCTCTTCAACCAGTCATTCTCATTTGCCACTACACCTTATTTTAATATAACGTTTCCTTTGTGAAGATACGAACAACAAGTACCATCTGTCACATCAAGTGATATATTTACCCATCCATATCAACTTAAAGGGACTTAGTAACATTGTCCAAATTTCAAAATCCAATTGGAATTCTAGCGGTTCCCTCATACGTTGTTGTATTCATATTAACAATAAAAGCATGGGACAGGTTTCCGTTTTTCAAATTTCACCTTCATTAAAAAGATATTTACGATTGAAGTGTTCAGATTTTAAATTATCCACTGGACCACGAAAACCGTGTACAAAGTAAGTGCATTGAGTTAGTGAATGTCACTTTGCATTTTTGCTCATAACTCAGCCATATAACGTCCATTAACTTATATATTAGATATTAGATATTTTCACACAACACCAAGAGGACATGTCAGATAACAACAACATACATTGTATCAACCACTCATCACTTTTTGCACATGTCAACAAAGTTACTAGATCCTTTTAATTTGAAATTAGATTTTCAAATTTCAGGTTTCTCTATGTGGTCAACCCTTAAATTTTGAAGAAAGAAAATAGCTGCATTGTCTACATCCGTTTGGAAGTTCATTTCTTAATGTATGGTCCTTAAAATATGGTTATTACAAAATCTTTTTAAACGCGAGTAATCATAATATTACCGGTGACTAGCTGTTTACAAAGTTAAACCTGACTACAAAGATTGCATCATCCAACATTACTCCTCACAAGGTCATGATAAGATATGGACCTTTTGAGTAAATGAGATGTGTGATGTTGTACCTGCTATTTTGTATATCTTTTTCTCAATACTATGCGCAAAAAAAAATGTATTATCATAAATTACCTGTGACTGTTTTGCTCCTGCCACAATTCCTGCAGAGAACGTATCCAAATCTCCCTTAATATCGATGATATTCAACTCCTTGAGCTTGGGTAGTGAGACGAGGCCGATACCAGCGTGGTAGGATGTGTCATGGTCCTCACTAACAGGCTTTGCGCTGGGACCGGTGCATTCCTCAACCTTTGTATAAGTTGCAGTAATACAGGATAAACACATTATACAAAGTTTAATAATAAACATATTTGTTATACACTCACTAATATACAATAGTAAGATCAATAATTTTCACAACGATTCCTGACAAAGCACTCATTAAAGGGATCTAGTAACTTTGTTGGCATGTATGATTGTAAAAAGTGATGAGTGGTTAATACAATGTATACAGTGCGAGTAAAAAAAAACGAAACCGGACTTTGATAGCTGATAAATCCACAAATCTAAAAGTATATGTGTTGATATTGGTATCATGTTAAAGCTTGGGAAATTGTCTTTAAAATGATATATCATACACTCTGATCACTTCAGGCGTCATCGAACGCGACCTAATTATCCAAAGGCATGCAAAAACTACCCGTGTCCAAGTTTGCAGTGTTCTTGTTTTGTGAATGGTTGCATCTGTTGTTTGATTTTCAAAGATAACTTCATCATGCATGTCCTATTCAGGGGCCTCTGCCTCCAAACAGTGTGGTTGCTGATGGGAGGACAGTGGGGAATCCCCCTCCACCCTGATAAACATGAAAAACACTGGCAACCAGCTGGTATTTTGTTTTAATTCACCAAAGGATATTCTTGAAATGTTCTTTTGAAAAAAACGGTAAACAGACGCATTCATTCATGATGGAACAAGACAACGGCAAACTTGGACACGGGTAGTTTTTGCATGACTTTGGATAATAAGGTCGCGTTCGATGAAGCGTAAAGTGATCACAATGTATGATGTATCATTTTAAAGGCGATTTCCCAAGCTTTAACATGATATCAATATCATTATAATATATGTTTAGAATTGTGGATTTATAAGCTATCAAAGTCTGGTTTCGTTTTTTTTTTACTTGCACTGTATTGTTGTTATCTGATATGTCCACTGGGTTGTTGTGTGAACATTTCAAGTTAAATGGACGTTATATGGCCGAGTAATGAACACAAATGCAAAGTGATATTCACTTACTCATTGCACTCACTTTGTACACGGTTTTGACGGTCCAGTGGATAATTTAACATCTGAACACTTCGTTCGTAAATATATTTTTAACTAAAGGGAAATTTGAAAAACGGAAACCTATCCCATGCTTTTATTGTTAATACGAATACAACAAGGTATGAGGGAACCGCTAGAATTCCAATTGGATTTTTAGTATATCCCCTAATGTAGTACAAATAAATGTTGTGAAATGTTTTGCTATAATCTTGGAAACAGTTTTTAATTTGGTCTACATACATTACTGATGAGAAAAGGTGATGTTTCCATTTTTTTTTTTTGGTCCCAGGGTGCATTTTGGCGATTTTAAAGATAATTAGCTAATTTGCATATTTGTGAAATAAGGTCAGGGGTCATTTTTTATCTAGGAATAGTGCAATATTGATAAAAACTGGTATTCTATGGTATTTTGGGACAAGGATTCCATTTCCGGTGCTCGTTTGTAAGTGCTGTATGGGAAACGCTCTGAAATCCAAGATGGCTTCCCCTAATTTGCATATTTATGAATATTATTGATTTTCAGTGGCTACAGCCCCTAATAAGCAATAATTCTGGATTATTATATGTCAGTTATGTTCTAAGTATGTATTTAAGATATCGAAGATGAGTTGCCATCGTGGCAACCTCTAGCAATGCATATTATTTGCATAATTATGTATTTTACCTAATTTGCATATTCCCCCAAATAGAGTATATTGGGATCCCGACAAGTAAAAAAGATAAGTAATACCAATTTTCCAAGGTTTTGGGGGGCAGCAGATCCATTTTTGATACTTATTTACCTGTATTTTATCATCAGTAATGTATTTAGACCAAATTAAAAAGTGTTTCCAAGATTATAGCAAAAAAAATTGCTGCTTTACATAACCTGATAGACTATTTGAGGATTTGGACAATGTTACCAAGTCCCTTAAAAGGGATAGTTCAGTTTTTATTTACAGGGCGCTTCGTGAGGTACCGAAAACCTAGTGTAACATTTGAGAAATCACACGATACAGTTCTAAACCTAGAATCAAATTTGTTTGATCAAAATCGATTCTGAAACAGTTAAAATATTCTTAAATATATCCGATCTTAATAATTGTTCGGGACCAACTTGTATTGAATAATTTAAGTAAATGTTCAAAAATATATCAAAATGGTTTGAAATCTGATTTTTGATGAGCTCTCTATTGAATGATTATTTTAACCAAACATCACATTCACATTATTTTTTTAAAATATAACTAACGCCATCGTTTTGTTTTAGTTTTTGTCTAACTTTGTATTGTTCTCTTAAAGTGATAGTCGAGTTCTGGTAAAGAGAGTACAGTTTTGGTCAAACTGAATTTTAGTAACTAAAGACTGCACCATTACATGACAAACTAATAGTCATAACTCCACCATGCTCAAAAGGAATATAAAATTACAAATGACTAAGAAAAAGCCTGTTATCATTCAAAAAGAGCCATTAAAACTCAAAAGGGCGCTCTCTAAACACTCCTCAGTTTAGACCATTTCAAATGAAATATTGTGCATGTGATGTTTTGGTGAAATATTGATTAGGTAGAGAGATAATCAACAACTATTTAAAAACCTCTTTTGTCAATTTTTGTAAAGAGGAAGTATTAAAAAAAAAAAAAATTTAACGGCTGGTTCAAAATTATCGAATATTTGTGGGGCCCCACATTTATTACAAATGGGTATGTTTATGGATATTTCAGATATTTCTGAACCGATTTTTGATAAAATAAAGTTTATTCTGTCATTAAAATTGTATGCTCTTTCGAATTCGACACTCAGTTTTTCATTATCTCACACAAACATTATTTTGCGTAGCGCCCTCTTTACCAAAACTCAACTATCCCATTAACGTACCTTTTTAAAATTTGGTAAACTACATGTATGTCTCCTTTTGATATATTGTGTTTATGTGTACATGATGTTTGTCAACTATATGATTTGTGCGAATGTTTTTTAATACAAAACATTAATCTTGAGCTGTCTGGAGGGCTCCCTCTTGTATTAACAGGTGCTTTTCGAATAAAAGCAGCCTTGTACCTAAACCGTTCATATTATGTTTTACTATTATTCTAGCATCATGTAATTATAACTGTTAATAGCTTACAAGCTTTAGTTTCTAAAATTATGTTGGACAAAGACTGTACTGTCCCATGTATAAAAGTACCAAACTCATTCTGATCTAAACAGCTTTCCTTTGGATAGAGCTTTTGCTTGTGAGTTGGGGCTAGGACCATAATGTAAGGCTTGCCCGACATCAGGGACATTGTTACGAGCTATAGCTATTCACTGCAGTGAATAACTGTTACATCACACTTCGGTACTTTGTACGAAACATATGCTGTTATGATCCGAATTCTCACCATGAACTCTCTTTGGTGAAAGAGGTAACCGTAGTCTATTTTGTTCGGGATGGGAGTGGAAATGATGAACCTATCTCTAAAAGTGCTTGTGGGAATTGACGATGGCTTGATTGACTTTATCTGATCTTCTATTGTGTATTGGTTACTTATGTATCCGTACGCGCGCGCAAGTCTTGTATTTGGATCCCATTTCTTGTCTATCATAAACATGGATTGAAACATTTATCTTGAAATTCTAGAATTTTGTCAAATATTTACTGCACACATAGAGAATGATAGAATTGTGTAAATTACAGTAGAAAGTGTTAGTATTATGAAACGGGGAATTAATCGGGCATCACGCCAGAAAAGAATAACGACGCGCATGGACTTGTTTTATGTAGAAGAGTAAGGCAACATATTCTGTTACTTTCCTGTGGACAATGTAGTAGAATTGTGCCCTTGAACTGGTGGGTATTTGCTGCTTCTGAGATAATACAATGACAACTTACACAAGATTAAACTGTTACACAGTTCGCGGTTTATGATTATGGAATGATAACGCCAAAACGTTAACAACCAATTTGCCAGGTGTAACTAAACGATACGAATTATTTCTATGAATAATATCACAAGTCATGTATTGCGAATACAGGTAAATAATGCATTACCATTCTGCTGCTTACATCCAGTGCATAACGGTTATGAATGTAAGAGTCATCATGAAAAATGGTCAAGTCACTTGACTGTCGCAGGAGGTCCACTACAGGGGTGATGGATGTCTCGTTGTGACACTCATATGCCACTTTCATGATGAATTTTTTATACTCGTTATCATACACATCATCATGCTCACAAAGAGCTTCCATCACAGCCCGTCCAGCTTCTCCCCCATGTGCTGCCGCAAAGGTCAGGAGGTACTCAAACTCCCTGCAGTCTTCCAGAACACGCTTCAGGATCTGTTGAAACTTGTCAGGGTGTGTTTTGTAGAGAGATGCGACGTAGTGACCGGCCACAAATTCCTGCATTAATTTATGCGGGAATTGTGCCTCGGTCACATACTCCTTTCCTTTCATTCTCTCATCGATTGGTGCTACTCTCTTTTTCATTGTCATGACACCTATCTCGCAAGCTGTCTTGACGGACTTAGAACACCCATCAAATTCTTCTTCCCTAAACAGCATGTGCTTTGAAATCAACCCGTTGTATGCTAGCTCACCAATCTGCGTGAAAGCCTGGTTGCATCCATCTAGATACACGGCTAGTGTCTCATCACCCCCATGACCACCATTCTCTTTGCATTTGGAGTAAGAGTGCTCAATTATTGATTGCACAATTAGGCCAAATAACTGCGGAATCGTCTCTAGCCTACGCAGCGCATCTCTTTTCGGTCGGTTATTCCATACGTGACATAACATGGCGCAAAATATGGGAATATGAGCTATGTGATCTCCAATTGTCTCGTTATCCTCTATAAGTTCGAGAAGACTCTCCGCCGAAGCTGCGTCTTCGTTGAAAAACTGTCCAACGTAGGTTGCAACATCTCCCTCCTTGAAGCCTTTGACTCGAACCCGTTCGTACTGCTTGTTGATCTTGTCAACATTGGTGATTTGGTCGGCACGCCATGGTCGAGAAGTGACAATAAGAGGAATCTTCCTCAATTTTTCGCCTCTCATAATCTGCACCAGTATTTTATTGGGATCTTTCTTTGAGATATCTCCTTGATATTCGTCTAATCCGTCAAACAGCATAACTGTTTTGGTCGGATTTTTGCCGATGTATTTCTCAACAACGTCACCCGGAATTTCAACGCCATCGTACTCATATACTAACTCATTCAGTATGTCGCCAAAGCAACGACCTTCTGGCGGATCTCTGAGTGTTAGTAGAAAGAGTAGATCAATCTCTTGTAGGCATTGTCCAGTTGCCCAGTCATACGCTATCTTTGCTAGGAGAGTGGTTTTACCGACACCCGCCTCTCCTAGAAAGACAATTTTATTTCTTCCTTCACCCGACAGCAGAAGCTTAAAGATACCTTCGTACTTTAATGGCTTGCCCTGTTCTTTTTTCTCTTCTTTGTCTTCTTCTTTTAACAGTTCGAGGTTAACGTAGATTATATCCAGTTTCATGCGCGATTTTGGATCTAAGGGGGATGTTTTAATGTCGTTGTACTCGTCAATGTAGCGGGATTTCAATCGCGCACGATAGTCTTCTAGATCTTCGGGCGCTATCGGAAATCGACCTTTGTAATAAAAAAAACAAAACAGGTATTTAAAGGGACATTCATGTCTTTTCCTGACACTTTTCATCTTTAACATTACTTTTTTTAAAGAATATTACATTTGTATTTCCATTGTCGTTATCCAATTATAAATAGCAATCAATGACACTAATTAGCATATTGTGTAATGTCCTTTTCGATCAGAGGTGCGATAATATACAAATAATGCGCAGGTATGAGTGGGTCGGTAGGAATTGTTTGCACAAGGTAACTATGGAACTATTAAACCCACGAGGCGAAGCCGAGTGGGTTTAGACTAGTTTCCATAGTTACCGCGTGTAAACAATGCCACCGACCCACGAAATAAACTTGCGCATCATCTGTTTTATAGAATGGGCATTGTTACGCCCCCCAAAAAGTCAAAAAATTAAAAATTAGAAAAATTACCGGATGCATGAAATAATTTTACCGGACGCATGAAATTTTTTACCGGACGCATGATTTTTTTACTGGACGCATGCAATTTTTTACCGGACGCATGAACTTTTTACCGGACGCATGAAATTTTTACCGGACGCATGATTTTTTTACCGGACGCATGACTTTTCATGCATCCAGTACAATTAATTGTCTGCACAAATTTTGCTCTCAACCAATCAGATTGCAGGGATTTATCAACCCATTCTATAAACAGTTATTTTAAACTGTCAATTATCACAACAAAATAAGGGTAGTTAAGTTAGCCAATTAGGCAAAACAAATTCTAAACTGTGATTTTTTTTTTTTAAAAGGTCACATATTTTCTAGTTACCATTTGAATATATTATATCTGAACAAATATTTAATTTCATAATCCACAAATTGTAAGTTGTAATATCTTTTCTAAATTTACTGTGCATATATGCTCCGGGTATGCTGAAAACATGCAATACAATCCTACCAATGTGCAGGTAAATGATCATGTAAATGTAATAAAAACTACATCACTGATATGGTGTTAAAGGGACTGTCCGCCTTTTGCAAGCCAAATTTCAAAAGTTGCGAGGTTATTGTCTGATATGAAAGAAAATGTCATTTAACAGCATGCCAGACAAAATTAGGGCTTTAAATCTCTTTTTCGTGGAGTTATAGACCTCAAAATATAGGTTTTCCCATTCATTTTAACACTATTGTCATTCAATTTCATAATTCGTCATTCTATTTCGTCCCGAGAAACCGACAGAGCGTAAATCCCAACTTCAATTTCGTCAATGGTCATTCTATTTCGTCATTGGTCAACCAATTTCAAATATTACGCATTCAAAATCGTCAATTGTCATTGGAATTCGTCTCGGCCACTGAGCGGGTGGTGAATGTTAAGTTCAATTTCGTCATTGTGCAAACAATTTCGTGAATTTGTCATTCAAATTCGTCATCAGGTGGTTTAGCCTTTTGTTGGGATAGGAAAACCAGTGTGTGTGTGTGTGTGTGTGTGTAGTGATGTGTGATGTGTGTTTGTTTGTTTGTTTTATTTCCAAACCAAGATGAAACAAAATAAATAAAACGTCCAGTTTGATTTACTTCAAATCTCTTACAAAATATATAAAACAAAACATAACAACATTACATATATTTCTATACAAAAAATATATAATTGAATGAAGATATGTTTTAAACGTATGTGTGTGTGTGTGTGTGTGTGTGTGTGTGTGTGTGTGTGTGTGTGTGTTACCCCCTATATAATTAATGTTACAATTTAACAAATACATCAAGACAATTTATAACAGAAAATTACCTCCTAAATACATAGGACGAATTTGAATGGAGTTTTGACGAAATTGGTTGCCTAATAACTAAATTGTGTGGTGATTGTGTTAAATTGATTGACGAAAGACGAAATTGAAGTTGGGATTTTCGCTCTGGTGGTTCCTCGGGACGAATTTGAATGACGAATTAATGAAATTGAATGGCAAAAGTGTTAAAATGAATGGGAAAACCTATAATAAAACGACACAGCGCGTTTAATTGTGCATTATACGAGTATTCACCCGGTGCGAAATTTCGCTCACGGCGCATTCCACGGAGTATCATGTTGCTGTGCGTGACATATACGTGACCCGCGCACATAATGTGATCGAACAACGGCGTAAGCGAATACTAAACAAAATAACCAAAACTCGCTAAAACTGACTACATGTAATTGTATGTTCTTCATTTTCGAGACCTTTTCCGTGTCATACCTTTACAAATGTCGGCTTCACAATACCTTTACAAGAATAAGTACAATATTGTTGTAATAATGCTAAATCAATCAAACTCCTTTATTGACCGATATACAGTTTGGTGGAGGGGCGCATTCGCTTTTCTTTCGTAGACTCAAAATTATAGGGCTGTTCGATCTGAATTTGTGTGTGTGGGTGTGTTACATTCATCCTCATCCGTCTACTGGTAACTGTTCAGACGATTTGTAAAAGGCGGATAGTCCCTTTAAAGACCCACACCTATTTAAGATATATGATATATTTTACTGAATGAGAAAACAAACAAACAAATAAACAAGCATTCACCCCAAAACAGAAACATTGCACTAACATATACACTTAAATGACCCGAGAGTAGTCGGCAGTAATGATATATGATTCAAGATCGAAATTACGCTTTGATCCATTAGATTACTGACACATGTTATTAAATTACTTACCCTCGTGTTTCCCTCCACCCGAGATATCGTCGGCGATTCGTTGCAAGCCAGCTCTCTGGAGTGCGGTTGTAAGTCTGGTCAGCTGGTCCGATGAGCGCACTCCCTCTGCCCACGACCGAAGCATGCATAGCGTGCCATATGATGTAACACTGGCTCCTTGATGGTTGGTTTCGATGGCTCTGGTTACGTCAGGGACGGTCACTCCTAGCTCTTTCCCCAGTGTCTCGATGTGGATGTTGTTGGTCAATGCGTCTGCTATCCGAAGGAGGATATGATCCATAGCGTTGCCAGGTAGCCCGCTCGAAGACGCCATCCTAAAGATTGAAACAGGCGAACAACAGGAACAAATCTATAAGAAATAATCAGCTGCTCAAAACCACAAATTTGGGCGTCTTAGACAGACCGAAGACATCTACCAACCAAATCACTGATAACTTCGGTCAATGAGAAGCCGAACCACTGAATACATCCATTAAGGTGACTGGCTAGACTTGCATTGTGGGGGAAGATGTCCAACGAGATCTACCAGTACGAATGCCTGCCCCAACAGATTTGAGAACACCTCTGGACACTGATCAGGATCATTGTAAAACGTAGAAAACCCAGGATACGAACAGAACGTTATAATGGGAACATGACGGAACAGGGATACTCCGACGATGGCAGCACAAACTGCGAATTGGGCATTTCCCACAACAACAACAACAACAACACCAACAACAACACCAACAACAGCAACAGCAGCAACAACAACCCACAAACAAACAAACGAATACAAATCTCCTCCGATGAGCAGCGCTCTTTTCAACATTGTTCAAGACCGTATGGCAGCAATCGGGAAGGCTGTGAGCTGTCCCAATTGTTTTCTTTAGGAGTAATTAACAACACAATAGTTTATAGTTTACACTAACCGAATTAGAATGTCAAGGATGGTCGCTTTGAGATTACTTGCAGGCTTGTCAATAAATTAAATAATATTGAGTCTAATACTTACTGAATATTATTCCGAGCCACTTTTGCTAGGGATTGTGGAACTCGGTAAAATTTAAAAAGTTGATTTGATAAAGAGAATGGCAACTGGCAAACTGCTAAAGGCCCACTAAACTCATCCCTCAATCCTCAACCCATCTATTTAGAGGGGTGGTGTGTCACTGGCTGTAATCATGATGGTGCTTACCTGAACTGCTGATTCCCATTTATTCCCTCTCACAAGTCTTAGATCGCACTATTAGCCAATCTTCGGCGCTTCCGCCCCTCCAACATGTCCAATTCAATGAAATAGACAGCTTTTGTCGGTAGAATTATGTTGAACCAAATTGTTATTTTATCCGCGATTCACATTGCTTTAATGTTCATTAAATCACGGAACACCGATAGCCATGATAAATATGTTATTGTACTTCCGCAATCCAGATCTCTACAATGAATCCATATCCATATAATGTTACCATTTCCGTCTGTATAAGTTAATAATGAAGAAAAACAAACAGTTCAACATTCCATCAAAACATTTGTCTCCAAGCGTACGTCTTTACTGCAATAACGACAAACTCTCCGCATGAACATATATACAACATTTGGGCTTATAATGTCGCTGTATCATTTGAACTACAATTGTATTATTAGTTATACGCACTCAATGTATAATCTACGTTCGTTGCATATATTCAGTCTTGCACGACGTTTGACCCATGACCAGTGACGTAGCTAGGACTTTTACAGTGAGGGCACTGGCGTGAGGTTCCTTATTGCCCTTTGCTTAGGGGCATTTAGTGGGTAAATATCAGTGGTAAGGGGCATTTTGAAAACAGAAGCGTGTCACACCTTGGCCTCGTTGCAGAAATATTTCGAATCGATTGTAAAGGTGCGATTAATTGTAAGTCAGATCATGTGACTATACAATGCGCAAATCTGATTGGTGGAAATGCGCATGGTTAAAATGTTCAGACTTACAATTGTAATTTACTATCAGTTGTTTCCCTCTCTGTTACGGGGCCCTCGGAAATATTTAAAATTTTAATATAATATACTATGTTTATACACCCATTTACATTGACACGTGAATACAAGTACTTTTTTTTGTATAGAACTATTCTGGAGATCCTATAATCATATAGGGCACGGTGGTGTAGCTAGGTAGGATTCATCGGTCGGGAGGGGGGAGGTGGAGTTGGGCACCCGAGTGATTGGGGCACACCTTACGTATTATATTTGACACAGATTGTACACTTCAGGTTTTGTCTTGTTTTTGTCAAATTATTGGGGAGGAGCACGTACCCCAGTTTTATTTTTCGTTTCATCTGAAATGTAATTTTCGGAAACTACTACATAACAACAAGGAAATGGTTCTACTGCATACATTAATTACATTATAATCAGATGCTTAATTTATATTCTATGCATATGGCATTTGCATACATCGCTAACAAGTTCTACTATACCAATACAGTGCAATTACGTTGTTTGTTCACGCCCTTGTTGAAGAAAGAGATGCAGTTGACTGTAAATTTGCAAGTTATTTCAAATCAGATTATAAAAGCAAGGAGGTTTAAAACGGGTGTAAAACCCCCTTGATATAAGCAAAATGTGCAAATCTGATTGGCTCAAATGTGCATATTTTCTGGCTTGCATTAATCGCAACTTAGAAATCGATTGCAACTCTTTCTGCAACGGGGCACAATATCATGCAATCTAAACAAGCATGCTTGTCATCAGTCCAGTGCATCAGACAACGGGTGGAAGGAGGAAATAACTCTGTATGTATTTTCACAGTGAAGTACATACCGAAGATGCCCATTTCCCATTACCTCGTGTATACATGTAGCCTACATTGTGCATAATATGAAACGAATATTGTCACTTTTCTGTTTGCGTATATATAATGACGCAAACAAAAATGCGAGCTTGGCACGTTAGGAGTTAACTCCTAACGTGCCAAGCTCGCATTTTTGCGTGCTACAATACACACAAATGCCATAGAGAATTAAAATCCCTGGCACGTTAAGAGTTAATGCATTGTGATTCCCGCCTTACTATAAACATGATACAATAGGGATATACAGATCGACGGCCTCCGGGGTACGAAGTTCACACTGCATGAGTATATCATCTAAATCAAGTTGCTCCGCGAAAATAACGATATAAGTGAATACCAAAGAGTCACCCGAGTGTGATGCATGCATTGAATTCATACCTTTTCAAAAAGATTACTTTTCTGTTGCCTTGAATTTTGTTTGCTGTTCGAAGATATTCTTTTTTATAATAATATTATAACCCGTGGCGTATCCAGACATTAATAAACAGGATCAACCGAATGCGAAAGGTAAGGTAAGGGGAGGGCACCAACAGGAATGGCAGGCACACCGACATTATTTTGTTGATTTTATACAAATGTTCCCTTTCCAGTTTGTATTGTTTTTGACAAATAATTGGGAAGGAGGGTGGGAGGGGGAAAGCACGTGCCCCTCGTGCCCCCGTAGCTACCCCACCGGGTACCCAACACGTGTGTTGTGTTTGGGTGTATGAGAGTGTTTCGATGGTGGTGGGTGGGGGGGGGGGGGGGGGGTTGTGTGCCCAAGCCTATTTTCGTTTCATTTAAAATGTAAATTTCGGAAATTAATACAAACAACAAGGCAACTACTCTTTAAAGGTAAAGGCCAGTTTTGGAAACGCCCCCCTCTCAAAAAAATGAAATGGAAGCTCTTATTACCAATAATGTGAAAGAATATAATTATTGTACTAATATAGGATTATCCAAATTTGGCCAAAAAACCACCTACTAATTGATATATTTGGTAAATTATCATATCTATCCCACCAGGGATAGATATCGCAAATGCGGAATCGCTCATACGCTACGTGTATTACGACCACGAGGTGTACACGAGGTGTCGCGCTATACCGGCTTGTCCCTAGCTTGTCGATATCTCCCCCAGCGCTAGCGGCGCTGACAGGTCTGAACGGGCGGTGGATTTATGAATTTCACAGGCGGATATTGGATTTCTTCCGATATTTCTGTATTTAACGATGCTTATAGGTTCGGATTTTACCACACAAGCCCTATTTCAATACATATTCAACAATATTGATCAATATAGATGTATTCGGCTACTTTCCGAAACTGGACTTGAGCTTTAAACCAATCAATTTTGGTATAGAGGGCGCTGCACGAAATAATTTGTTTGTGAGGGAATGAAAAACTGAGTGTAAAATTTGAAAGAGCATAACATTTTAATGGCAGAAAAAACTTTATTTGATCAAAATCGGTTCAGAAACGGCTGAAATATAAATAAATATATCCGATCGGAATAAATCTGGGGCCCAGATTTATTCTATGATCCTTTTAACAATTGTAAAAATGCCTACACTTCCTTAAACATTTTCAAAAGAGGTTTTTAAATATTTGTTGATGCTCTCTCTATTTTATCATTATTTCAACAAAACATCACATGCATTATTCTGTATGGAAAATGATTGAAACCAATGCTTTTTTAGAGAGCGCCCTCTTGTGTTTTAATGGCTCTTTTTGAATGATAACAGGCTCTTTAATTAGTCTTTTGTAATGTTATTTACCTTTCGAGCATGGTGGAGTTATAACTATTAGTTTGTAGTGTTATTGTGCATGTTTTGGTTACTAAAGCTCAGCCTTACCCCTTTAAAGAGGTCTAGTAACTTTGTTGACTTGTGCAAAAAGCGATGAATGGTTGATATAATGTATTTTGTTGTTATCTGATATGACTGGGTAGTGTGTGAACATTTCAAGTTAAATGGACGTTATGTGGCTGAGAAATTAGCAAAAATGCAAAGTGATATCCACTAACTCATTACAATGAATTTGTACACGGTAACGACTATCCAGTGGATAGTTTAACATATGAACACTTCAATCGTAAATATGTTTTTCACAAAAGGAAATATACAAAACCGAAACCTGTCCCATTCTTCTATTGTTAAAACAAATACAACAAGGTATGCGGGAACTGCTAGAACTCCAATTTGATTTGGAGGATTTGGACAGTGTTACTAGATCCCTTTGGCGTAAATAAATTACGCTAACATATATATATTGTATCGATACTGTACATAATTGTGTTGTTCAGGGCCCCGTTGCAGAAAGTGATGCAATCGATTGTAAAGTGAGAAAACATGCTACTTTAAACCAATCAGATTTGCGCATTTGGTCACATGATCAGACAATTTTTTGTTTTTTTGTTTTGTAATAGTATTTTATTTTCTCTCAAACAAATTTACAACGTAAATTTACAATACAAATCATTCATATAAGTACAACAAACTAATTGTGTACAGCATTACATATACATATACAATCTGTTCTTATACATATAATGATAATCATAGTGTTTGAGAAAAAAAGAGATCTATAGTAAAACAGAGAAACAATAGCGAACTAACAGAAGAAAGATAAAAAGAAAAAGAAAAAAAAAGGGGGGGGAGGCGGTAGTAAGAACTCTTACATGGTGTCTCTGTGTCATACCCTAGTCAGAGAGTGTGTTCCATTTTCTATAATGAATTTGCAATGTTCCTCTCTGTTCAGCTATCTTTCTTTCTTCCTCTTTATTTTTCAATAATGTATCTTTAATATCTTTTATAGTTGGAGGATAATCTTTCGTTCTACTATTAACAAATATCATACTTTTTATCAACAATATAACATGATTTAATAATTGATCTTTTCCTACATTACTAACCTTGATTCCTACATGGACCCCTTTCCAATCTATATTTATTAATTCTTCTAAATCAAACTCGTTACCGCAGTCTACCCAGATCATTCTTACTTTTTCACAAAAGTAAAACAAATGTTCATATGTTTCCTGCATTTTATGACAAAAAGAGCATAAATTACTATCCCCCATATGAAAAGTAAACATGTGTTTCTTTGTATAAATAAGATTGTATAGTAATTTAAATTGAAATTCCCTTAGTGAACTATTAAGCGTGGATTTTCGGGAGCGTACACAAATATTTTCATTATCTTTTCCAAAGACATTATATAAGTGTTCTATGTTGCGAACTGCAAAAGACTTCTCTAATCTTAAATTTAACAAATGATCATATATATATTTTGAAGTTATATCACACAATGAATAATCTTTTCCACTCAATCGAAACTCCAAATTCAGTGCAGTATCTTCCATCACATTATAATCTCTACTTAACAATTGTTTCCATATAAATGGTATATTTTCAAAAATCTGTTTCACTATGTCAATTTCTGACCTATCTAATCCTAGTCTCATAAATTCCTTGACAGATTTTATTCTTCCTTTGCTATCGACTATATGATGTATTTTATAAACATTTTTCAAAAATAATGTTTCATTATAATAAATTTGTCCATTAATTCGAATATATCTATTATTAAAAACAATTTGATTCCTGCTTCCAGTTTCTTTTAACAAAAAATCTTTTGAACCTATCCAAGCTTCTAACATTTCCCTGTAAAAACCCGGAAGTGACAAATTCAATAAATCAAATGAAACATTACAAAAGAAAACCAACAAACCTCCTGCTTGTCTAGTCAAGAATTTAAAAACTCTTTTCCATCCCATCATTGATTCCCCCTCAAAAAGTCTCTTAATCCACATTATTCTCTGTGTCCGAATAAATAATTGAAAATCAATCATTTTTAGACCCCCTTTTTCGTAATTCAAAAAAGTAACTTCCCGTTTAATTTTATCTTTTCCATGCCACAAAAAATCAAATGTTAATCTATTCAAATCTTCTATTACACCTTGCGGAATTGGAGTGAGTGAAGATACAAATATTAATTTAGAAATCACAAACGTCTTTATCAATTGAATTTTTCCCATCAGGGTCAAGTCCCGCTGTTTCCACCATATTAATAAATGTTTAATTTTACTTAAAATTTCTTTATAATTCATTCTTTCTCGAACTTCAGGGTCCATAGAAAAATATACACCTAATATTTTAATCATCCCAACTTTTGTACCAAAAGGAGTTACAATTTCTTTTCCATGAAGAGGGCCTAATAACAAAACATATGTTTTGTCTCGATTCATTTGTAATCCCGATATTATAGCAAAAGTTTCAAATTTTTCATTTAATTTTATCAACGAATCTTTATCTTTTACAAAAAGCGTCATATCGTCTGCGTATAATACTTGTTTAATATGTGCATTTCCCAAAATAAACCCTGAAATTTCATTGTCGGTCCTAATCGAGCGTGCTAAAGTTTCTATACATAATATAAATAAATAGGGTGATAAGGGGTCTCCCTGCCTTACCCCTTTCATAATATTAAAATAACCAGTCGATACATTGCCGTTAAATACACAACTCTGAGCGCCCTTGTAGAGTGTACGAACCCATTTACAAAATGAAGTCCCAAAACCAAACGTCTTTAACACATTTTGCAAAAAATCATGAGAAACAGTATCAAAAGCCTTTTTAAAGTCAATGGCTAATAAAAACCCTGGTATATTATTTGTTTTAGTATAGAAAATCATATCGTCTATCAATCTTATAGCCTCACCGATATTTCTCCCTTTTAAATATCCTACCTGATCTATACTAATAAGTTCCCCTAATACTTTTTTAATCCGAACAGACAATATCTTAGCTAAAATTTTGTAATCTACATTTAATAATGATATAGGCCTGTAATTTGTTATTTGTAAGGGGTCTTTATCTTCCTTTTGAATCAATATTATAATAGCTTGTTTTTGTGAAGAAGATAATTCTTCTTTAACAAATGCTTCATTTAAAGCCCTTACCACAATATCACCAATAACAGGCCAAAATAATTCATAAAACTCTACACTAAGACCATCGTTTCCGGGTGACTTATTACCTTTCATTTCTTTTAAAACCGCTATACATTCCCCTTGAGTTATATTACCTTCGCAAATTTCCTTTGATTCTAAACCTAATTTTGGCAAACCTTTAAAAAATAAACTTTCATTAAATAATTCTACATCAACAACAAATTTGGAATATAATCCAGCATAAAACCTTTGTATTTCCCGAATAATAATATCCATATCAAAACTTATTTTTCCTCCATCTACTAATAATTTACTTATAATTGTCTTCTTTTTATTTGCTTCCATTAGTTGCACAAAATATTTAGTATTTTGTTCCCCTCTCTCATAAAATGATGCTCGAGATCGAACTTTCAAACCCTCATTAATATATTCATAACATTTTTTTAACTCCATTCTTTTATTTTCCAACAAATCAACCTTTTCCTTTTCTACCTTTTCTATCAATTCTTTTTCAATTACACTTATATAATTTTCAAGATTTTGAACTTTTTCTTTCCTTTTTCTAGATTTTTCTTTAGAAAATTTCCTAATAAAATTGCTAATTTTCATTTTCAAAAAATCCCAATACACTCTTACATCTTTAATTTCTTTTTCATATATATTTCTTAATCTCCCTATTTCCACTTCCATCTGTCTAATAAATTCCCCATCTCCACATAAACTATTATTGAACTTCCAGTAACTACCTTTACCTTTAATTGAAAAATTAGGCAAATTATAAAATTGTAACTGAACAGCAAAATGATCTGGTGCAATTGATGGTATTATATTACATTTTAAGACAATTTGTTCTAAACTATATGAAATAAAAAAATAATCTAAACGACTTTGGACAAAGGGGTTAATTTGTTTAAACGTATATTGTTTTTTTAAACCATTTTCCCCCGCCAAATATCTAATAAAGTCCATTTATCCTTATAATTATCAAAGTGTTTAAGAAATATCGACTGTACCTCTTTTTTATTACTTCCCAAATAATCTAAATCAACATTATAAATCATATTAAAATCCCCTCCCATAATTATTGGGTTACCATTACCATTTATTGTATCCAAACTGTTATCAATACTATTCAAAAACTCAATCTGCTCCATTGATTTCCCTCTTACTGGAAAATACGCGTTTATTAATATTAATCTTAATCCCTGAATAATACAGTCTAAAATAATAAATCTCCCTGCATTATCATTGCGCACTTGAAGAACCTGGATATCTAATTTAGAATCTATCAATACCGCCACCCCTCTACTGTGATTTGTCCCATGGCTATAATAAATTGTTCCATCCCACAAAGAACCCCATACATCTTCAACATCATTAGTGCTGTAAGTCTCCTGCAAAAAAGCTACTTCTACTCGTTTATCTCGTAACCAAGATAAAATACCACCCCTTTTTGTTCTTTCCCTTATTCCCTTAACATTCAAGGATACAAAATTACAATTAAACGATATATTATCAAAGTCCGTCATTATATATCAATATCAATACATATAAACTTTATCATCATTTCTATTTAAATATAACCTGAGTAATGAGAAGGGGACACACACTTCTTTAGAGTAACCCTCATAATTCTGACTGTTACCACAAAAATATGAAAAAAGAGGGACTACCACCATACCCCTTGGAAAAGAAATTAAAAAAGTTAAACAGTCACAAGAATAACAATACATAGAAGAAAAAAGAAGAACAAAACAAATAAATCGAATCGAACCACCAAGTGCGAAAAAAGAATAATAATAAACTACCGTCCGAATGAGCCGCCACCCATCCCCTTCACTACACAAAAATAAGAATAAACAATAGACAAAACACGTCACTACTGAATTTTGCCTTTCTTTAACATCCTTCAGTCTTGACCGAGATCAGACTGCACCAATCTATAGGGGCTTATAATAGGTAGCCAAACCCCAAATGCCTCGGGATTGCGAGGGTAATCACTGCATTTCCAGCTAGAAGGAACCCTTTCGTCAAGCACTGAACCCTTTTCTCCATCACTTCGCATTCATTATACTCCAAACAAAAGTATTTACCAATTCCATGTATTTCTTTTAAAATAACTCATACGAATCGCTTTTGTTTCAATACCCCCTTATATCGGAAGCCCAAAACACTATCTAAAAAGAAATCTACTTTTGCTTTTTTTTAAGCATTCTATTAAAACAAAAACCGGAAAGGAATCAAAAAGAAAAAAAACCCTCAATCCTGAATAACCAATAACAGACATGATGTCTCAACAAGTAGACAACCTTCTACGACTGTAAACAAAATTACATAATCAAGAGAGAAACCAAATACATTGTCTCATAAAAAAAAAAAAAAAAAAAAAAAACAATGACGTGTTTACACTTGATAATACTTCATATCCCCTTGTATGAGACTTCTATCCGGCGTTCAACTACCCGCCGACTTTAACCATTTCCATTAGATTTCCCGCCTTTTACACAAAATCAAAAAGAAATTCCTTGTCTCTTCAAGCATTCAATGACAATACTCCATTTAAGGGATTTTATAAGTACGACCCTCTATCCCATTTTGTGAGAGCATTAAATGACATTCAATTACTCTCGTATACCCTCTGTTACATCTATATAAATAAAAACAACTTTACAATACATTGGACTTTCGAATAGTCTCATAGAAAGAAGTACAAAACACTCGCTATTCTTGTATTACATCACTTATAAGAATGTCAAAACTCCAATGTGACAACAACAATTCAGACTCAAGTAATACATTTTTTCAAAAAAATCAAAAAGAAACAATGAACAAAAGTTTCTCCTTTTTCTTCTTTTTCCTTCATTTTTTTCCCTTTTTCAATTACAAAAACCCTTTCCGAAATCCCTCAATTCTGGCCTAGTAGCAAACTGGCTTGACATGTGTCAAAAAACACCAACAATTAAAACGGCTACTCCACACTTCTAATACCTCTCTAAAAAAAATAAGCATGACTAAGCCAGCTCTTTCATCAATTTCGAAACCCTTTTTAGAGATCACTCAGTCATGACGTGGTGTCACTAGATTGGCTTTTCAAACATTCAATAAAAGGATTCCCCTAAAGAGACTTCATCAGATAATAGACCGCCTCCGCAATGCATGCAAACAATACGCGTATGACGTAATACTCCCCGCTGGCAAGCCCAACAATGGCAACTAGGTCCGGCAAGCTAGATTACCCTGAGCTTGCCGGACCCAGTCACCACTGTCAAGCCCGCCAACGGGGACCCCGACGTCAACGCATACCACCTACACACACTGCAGTAGCGGTCTATTGACTTGTTTAAGTACCGTTCTTTATCCCATTTGCAACGTTACAATCGATTGCATTATCGTTCTGCAACGGGGCCATATTATGCCAGCTAAACAAGCATGCTTATCGGTCCCACAATAGACAACGGGTGGAAGGAGGAAATAACTCTGTAATGTATGTATTACACTGTAAAGTACATCCCAAAGCTGCCCATTGCCCATTACTGCGTGTATACTTGCATATTGTGCATAATATGAAAAGAATATTATCAATTTTCTGTTTGCGTACAAGTCATGATGACGCATTAGTGCATTGTGATTCCCGCCCTATTATAAACATGATTTAATAGGAATACAGATCGAAAACATTTGGGGTACTAAGTCCACACTGTACATACATACTGCATGATTGTATTACTCAAATCAAGTTGCTCCACGTAAATAACGATATAGGTGAATACCAAAAAGTCACTCGACTGTGATACATGCATTGAATTCATACCTTTTCCAAACAGATTCCTGCCTTGAATTTTGTTTGCTGTTCGAAAATATTCTTTTTTTAGAATAATATCATAATACATAATACAATGGCGTATCCAGACATTGATAAACAGGATCAAATAATGCGAAAGGTATTACAGGTAATAGGAGGGCACCAGAAGGAATGATAGGGACACTTTAAATTTATTAAACTTTATTTGGTTTGTCACAAATGTTCCCTTTTCGGTTTGTATTGTTTTCGACAGTTTTTTGTATTCGTGTAGGTCTTTTTTGACGTAATTATTTTTGTGAAAAGAAAACATAAACCGTACTTATGTCCTAATGATCTATAGTAATTTGCTGAATTTGGCATTAAGGTAATATTCATTTCCATAATAAACCCAAAGTCTGGACAAATTGGGCAAATAAGTAGTAACTTTTTTTCGGATTTATTAAGTGCAGAGCATGCAGATCTGTTGCACTCATTTTGCCAAGGCATTTGCAAAAGATCTATTCTTCGTTCAAGGCTCATTTTAATATTGGTATGCTGCATCATTTAAAACGAAATTCTGATCTACCATGATATATATAAAGATATATCACAAAATTGGAAAACTCCATGCAATGATATCAATTTTATGTTAGATTGAAATCATGGATGTTAGTGTGTAAGTCTATGGGGATAATATTTAGTAGCGTGCAACCTGTAAGAAATGTAGGCTACTTTTATACTGGGAATAAACTGCACGCTCAGTCGTAGCAAGGGTGTTTTTGTTAAAGTCATACATGTAAAGTGTCCAAATCCACGAAAATTACTTGGAGCTTCATCGTTTCTCTTCTACCGTGTTGTTTAGCTTATGGTAAGAGAGGAATAAAATAGGGTTCGATTTTTTCAAATGTCCCTTTAGTATGAAGATAATTATCATTTAAATCTTTTATTTCAATTGCGTTAATTAACGTCTTTGGTGACCTTTGACCTTGTCGTGCCTGCTATATTGTGTCCGATCCCCGCCCGGCTATATTGCATACAGCAGGGGGGGTAAACTCAGCCGCCATGATGGTTAAGGCATGTATGCGATTAGAAGCAGTTTAGCTACGTCACAAAACGTCATCAAAAGTATGACAGGCTGTGTATTTCGAAATTGATCTGGAATTTAATAATAAAATACATCCAATTGAGCGGTGAAATGTTCACCACCTCTTTATCTAGCGTAATCAATTTGTGTTGACCTTTTCTACTCCATCAATAAGACCACTTTTTTAGTTACATTTTGTGTTAAATACTGTTTATGAATGCTCAATATTTGCATTAGAGTCGCCCTTCATACACGGATCACTGTCTCAGCCAAGGGCAAAAATTGTTTACAAATTCATCGCGCGCAAAATCACAAATGTACGCGCTTATGACATCTTTGCCATAGAAAATGTACAGTGTGAGTGCGCTTGGTAAAGTGCGCGCCTTACGCACATTCCTATTGTTTCGTCATATTATTTCCCCACAATGCAGTTTTGTGACGAACTTCCTCCGTTCAATACTGCTCGTAAACAAGACCGTCAGCCCGCCATTGTTTTATGTACAAAATGTACAGGGTACGGTCACTGCGCGCGATACAGTTTACCTTCTAGTTCTACAACGGCAGTGTTGGAGTCATACTTCTATGGCATACAGTCATAGACGTACGTTCGTAGAGCCGTACGTAATACGTGTACGATACGCGTACAGCTACAGCGGTAGTGAGCGAAGTACTGTGCATATATTTGCATTGTGTACTAAATACCACTAGCAAATTTGTTGAAGAAACCGTTTGAGAATCTACAAATAAAATGCGAATGAGAATGCGGCCTGGGAGGAGATCTAGAGGTTCATCAAGAAGAAAAAACAACAATTTGGTTGATAATTGAGATGCATGCAGAGCTGAGTCTGAGAAGCTGCAGGTGATCGAAGACGACACGGTCATGCTCTCGGACTGATCGAGTTCTCAGCGCCGATCGAAGCCCCGGGCTAAGGTACGTAGATCACCCTCCGAAGTCAAGGGCCCAATTACAGAATCAGCAATTCAAGTTTGAGTGTAGATCGACAAATCTATCGCTTTCATGGTCTCTTTGACATTATTATTGTCTTTTTCACTGTGAAAATGACAATGATAATCATGTCAAAGAGGCCATGAAAGCAATAGAGGCAAAACTATACTTTAGTAGGCTTAGAGAATTTTGGTCGCTAACTTCAACCCTAACCCTAACCCTAACCCTAACCCTAAATTTGGTGGCTATAGGTCAGATTTAGTGGCTACAGGTCAGATTTAGTGGCTATAGGTCAGATTTAGTGGCAATAACCCAGATTTAGTGGCTATGGTTAGATTTAGTGGCTATATAAGTTAGATTTATTGGGCAGTACGAAAATTGAAGTTAGCGACCAAAATTCTCTAAGCCTACTAAAGTATAGTTTTGCCGCAATAGATTTGCGCTGATCTAGTTATGTTGATATCTCTTTTGTTATGAATTATGATTATGAAATGATGGGCCTTCTCAAATTTGATATAGAATGGGTAATCCGTTTTTTGTGTTTTTGTATCGATGCTCATTTTTGATGATGTTAGGTATATGGTCTGGAATTCACTGTGTCTGTGTAGTACTCGGTCTAACTCAAAAGACAAAAGCGAAATGTTGCAAAATAAAAAAATTATTGTCCTTGTGAATTGTGGTGGTCAGGTGGTGCATTGGGTGGATTGATCCACCTCCCAATTTCAAATTTTTACTGGTCCGAGATGATAGTTTAGCGGTCTTGACCTCGTAAAGTACGAAGAACCGTGGTCTCGGCCTCGAAAATGTCGAAAATTTTAAACCAATACTAAATCATACTCTCGGCTTCGGAAATGTTGTACGACTACGTCAAATATGTCAAACTTTCTGTACCCGCTTGCCGCCCATGTTGTTGCCGTACAAAGCCGCATAGCTCTGCTCCCTTGTGTGACCCACCTCACCCCCCCCCCCCCCCCCCCCCCTCCGCCTCCATGGAAAATTCCGGCTAATCTGCAAATCTCTGACTTCAGGACAAGTTTTTTTCATTAGATATTAGGCTTGGCAATCAAAATGTTGGGGAAAAAACCTTGGATGATCAGTGTTTTCTTTTTGTCTTACATAAGGCAATTGACTTTCCATACCAATTGCCATCATTAAGCAACTTTTTGATTTTTATCCTCATTTTATAGCATTGGATGTGGCTGTTCTCTTCGACATTATACATAGAGGATTTCCGAGTACCGATAGAATGGACGTGCAATCTGCATGCTGACACGACTCACATGATTTGTGCTGGTGGTGACCCCGATTGACTTATGGTTAAGGTAATTCATTGAGAACCTTTTTCTTGGACTGTGGACAGAGATAAATGATAGATCTGTGTTCTGAAACTAGAATTTCATCTTCAGATTAGCAGGCAAAATCAATGAGAGTTTATTTTGGCATACCATTGTGTGTCAATTGCTATACTTGCACAAAGTGATCTCACTGGGATTCGAAACTGGGAAAACAACACAGATAAATGTCAGAGGAGAAAAGAATGTGCATTGAGCGCATATTTTGAAAACTTATCATGGGCTTGATTGTTATGTTATATAACAGAAAATCTCAATAAACAAGGGCCGACATTACTGGACATGAGAAAAGATTCACAATGCATTGTAGAATTTGCATTCCCTTACACCATTTTCAGAATGATGAAAATTATTTTAGCATGATTTTATTTTGTATCTCTGCAAGATTTTCAGAATGTGGACCTTAGATTTATTATTTTGCTTATTAGAGACAAATGCATTAGGCATACTGTATACTGTATACTGTATACCGATTGAAAAACAGATGAAAACTGCTACTGAAAAATTGACAATTGAATAAAATTAGAGTCAATAATTATAGTGTAGCTTTCGATCCTAACAGCTGAATAACAAACTGAAGGGAAAATAAAAAATTTGGTCCATGTTGATTAGAAATCAAATCCTATTTTTACTACATGAATACATGTTTGTGGTTCATTTTGTGCAATAAGTGCACATGACTTACACATTACTATTTATCTGATTGCATTCCTTTTTTCACAAATCTCACCCTCTCTATAGATTTCTTCAAGACCCATCAAGATTCTACACACCCACTATACCACACCACCCAGAACAAATAACCAGGCCGTCAACACCCAAGTTCTCGCAGACCCTTCAGTCGCCATGCTCATACCCTGCGGGAAACGGACCCACAACGTCCATTAGCAAGGAACTAAGCTAGCAGGTTTTTGCAAACGGGGAATCCTGCAGTTCGTGTGCAAAATCAAGAACTTCCTACAGTAACAGCGGGCCGACCGTTCTTGGGTGTAAATCTGCGACACACTTTGGTCAGAATTATTCCGGTTATTATGCGACGGCACGATACAGCTCTATGGTCAACCAATCAACATGCTTGTAGCGAGGTAAACATTCAGCACATTGCTATCATGTGTAGTACATAGACAATTAGTTGGCGTGTTAACAATACAAGCCAGCCATGCGTTGTCTATACATTGCTTGTGACAACGAGATGTGACGTCATGCAGTCTACGAATGTACATCCGCCTTCACCAAATTAGCGAAACTGCTTGTCAACGAAAGTTATTTGAGCGCGGTGAACGGGGCAATAGATCGCTCCCTGCGTCGTTGAAAGCTCTGTACGTCGCTGAGCGAAAACACCATAATATTGGAGCAGGACTTCTAGCGTATGAGACATGTTAGATGTGGACGTCGACCGTGGGAAGTGGCAGGGATGTTCGGCCAGTGATTGCCCACAGATCCCTCACCATGCTGATGCCAAATTAACCCGTTCCCTACGAGTTTATGAAATCCCCATAGACTTTGTACACAACCCACTTGGTTCCTGTGGTCAAGGGGTTAAGGCCCTACCGATAAGGCCTTCAAATTGATATATAGCATAAACAGTTCATTTCTCAAATACAACTCTTTAGCATGGAATTATTCACGCACATATTTTGGCAAAAATTAAAAAACCTTATTATAACAAGCACCTCGGGCACAATTGGATTGAATACCTTATGTCGGGTATCTTGTGTCTGGGCTTAAAAATAATAAAATACAAAGATCCTTGACGTGTAACATTATCATCGCTGTATCCGGTACCTCTTGTTAGAAGGTTCCACTGTATCAACAAAGATAAGTTTTGTTGCGGGAAGTAACAATGACCGAATAGTGCTCATAGCAACAATCTGTTATCTTTTTCAAATTCAATCAAAATAAATTTGATAATATATCTTTCATGTCTTCCCTATTACATGTGATAAAGGTAATTATGATTTAATGAAAAAGGATGTTTTTAATTTGTAGTTCAAATCAGTGGGCAGTACGGTACCTCGTTATAAGCGAGCTAAACGGGGTTTCCCTGTATGACATAAATTTATCATTTTTTAAAACTCAAACAAACCATTGTTTTTCTCAGATGAAATACTAATAAATAATATGATTCAGAATAATTGTACAAGGTTATTGATATAATGTATGATTGAAGTTGCTAATAAAACCCATGAAGAAATGTGAGTGTGTATCACTATGCCAATTGTCCTTTTAACCCTCCTTTTGCTTGGATTCACAGAGGCTTCCCCTATTATGTGCAGGGTATTGAAGGGTCGGCCAACTCAATTGTATTTTTCATAGATCAGGATCAACCAAATGGCTAGGTGGACAATGTATGAGACACAATTATGCACAATGATCTGATATTTATTCTTTGTGTAATGTAGCTTTGTTTATTTTATAGTGATTTACTTTTGTAAATTTTGTTGTTCCAATTCATTCAAATTCGAATGTAACAATTGCTATATTGTATTGTTTATACTATGTATGTTTTGATGTTCAATGTACACTGATCCTTTCAGCACTGCTGCTGATCAGTTTGAAATGTATACCAAAATAAATAAATAAATAAATAAATAAATTCACAGAGACACTACATGATCTGCACACATCCAAAAGTTGAATCAATCACCCAGTATTTCATTTTTTGTAACAGTTGCTTCTGCATTTATTGAAAAATTAAATACAAAGTATCCAAATAACAATAATTGCATATTGTTATATAATTGATTTTCATAAAATGTGAAAATGCTGTGTAAATACACAAGTTATTCAACCATTTGCATTGCTTCAAATTTCAGGAATGTAAATACTACTTCAAAAAAGTACAATTTACCAGCATACACAAACAGGCGATTTTGTTAGTTTGAAATGTAAAAAATGCACACATAGTACCAGGTAAAGGGGGAAAACGGCTAGAAGCATGAAAATGTACAGTCACACCTGTGTACCATGACTGCCAATCAAAGTGGCCACTGTAGAAAGGTGATCACTATAGACAGGTTCCATTACATTCCTTTTCTCTGCAAGGGATCATGTTTGGTGGCCATTATAGGCAGGTTTGCTGCTATAAAAAGGTGGCTGCTATAACAGGTTTGACTGTACTTGAATGTAAATGTGGGCTCTGTGTAGTGATGTATCCGCAGAGTATGTGTGGGTGTGTGTGTGTGTGCGCGCATGTTAGATACTAACACAAAACAGACTTGTAGTTATTTGCAACTGGTTGACATAAAAGATAAATAATGTGCTCACACTGTCTGAAAATCTATATCTTTCATTCACTGTGTTATTACATGGGGAGCAACCTCTACATGCAGTGATGTTGCCTGGGGGCGCATCCCCCCTAATAATTTGCCATAAAAATACAAAACATCACATGAATAGATTGGGGGTATGACAGGGTGAAGGGTGGGGGATATCTCTCCTTTGCATAACTAGCATACTTCTAAAGATATACATACAAATAATCTACCCACATACCCTCCCCAAATGTCGCCTATATATAGACATGCATATAAACATCACAGGAATAGATTGGGGGTATGACAGTGTGAATGGTGGGGGATATCTATCCTTTGCACAACTAGCATACTTCCGAGGTGATACATACAAAAAATCTACCCACATACCCTCCCCAAATGTAGACTATATATTATAGACATGCATGTAGGGTGTATGCCTGTTTCTATAATGGTTTCAATTATGTGGTCCCGAGGTCATGCTTTCTTGAATTCTAGTATATTCCAAGGTAAGGAACACACTGCACATTTTTTCGAGTGAAAAGTTGCAAAAGCTCCCTACTGTGGGAGGGTCGATAGTGCGATACCCCTCCCACACCATCCCTGCTCCCTTCCACGACCCCACCCCCACTTTTCAAAATAGTCATGCCACTGCAAGAAAGCCAATAATGTATTATACAGGGGGAACATTCTGTAGAAAAAAATATACGGTGTGCCCCCTTCAGTCTGACCACACTATTCCATTGTCTCCATGAAAAATGAATACACAATATGGCGGATGTTGCCTACTATATGGGAGAGGGAGAGTGAGTAATTATATAAGAAAATTTGAAAGAGAACAATGGAAATTCAGAATATGCGTACGTGGAGTTGCTTTTATTTGGTAGCTACGGTAGCTGTAGTTATTACGTTTACGCCCACCCGGCGGGCGCGCAACGGGCAACGCGATCATGGGCTGAACCTCCCCGATAGACACGGCAGCGCAATTCAACGAGTCGATGTATACCCGCGACTGTTGAACTGAGCCGATGTGTACATGTACGGGTGCGCATATCAACGGCCGGACCAAAATTCCTGTGACAAATTTACGGTAAGCCATCAGTTTTCGGTGATAAAATATGAAATCAATATTCCCTTTTTTCACGAGGTAAACGGTTTTCGTTTTCTTTCAAACTTTCACAAATCTTTCAATTGTATTTTACAATGATATTGATGTAGGATTGAAGTCTCAAATGTCATTTTGTGCAATATCTGACACTTTACATGCATCACTTTAAGGCATATGATCTAGTAATATTGTCTAAATCCACAAAACTTACTATTACAGACATTCAGTTGTTATCGAGTACTTTGTTGTATTCATATTTCCAATAAAAACATGGGGCATTTTGAAATTTCCCTTTTGTTAGAGAGATATTTACGACTGAAGTGTTCGGATGTTTAGTATAGGATTTCTCGGTCAATTTCGTAAGTTGGCCACACAAATTCATTTTATGTTCATTCAATTTCGCCGATTCTGTCACCGCAGCTGTTATTTTCGTTCAAATTCGTTTTTTAGCATTTAAATTCATAAAACGATCATTCAAAAACATTTTATTTTCATTCGAATTAAAACGTGTTTCTTTCTCGTAAAATTTTCATTCAATTTAAAGCGAGACGATTCGCGATTACGTAATAACGTCTTCCGTGAATTCAAATTCGTTTCTTTGCATACAACTTCACACGTTTTTCAAACAAATTAAACATGTAAATCTCACCCAAAAAAATTTTCAAAAGCGTTTTTTAAATAGTTGTTGATGATCTCTCTATTTAATCATTATTTCAATAAAACATCATTTGCATAAATTTGTATGAAAAATGGTTGAAACCAATGCCTTTTTAGAAAGCGGCTTCTTGTGTTTTAATGGCTCTTTTTGAATGATAACGGGCTTTTTACTTAGTCGTTTGTAATTTTGTATACATTTCGAGCATGGTGGAGTTATAACTATTAGTTTATAATGTTACTGTCCAGGTTTGGTTACTAAAGTTCAGCCGTACCAAAACTAAACTACCCCTTTAAAAATATGAAATTATATTGCCATCTTTCAGTAGAGATGATTATTAAAGCAGTTTCATATAATTATTAAGAAATAATTTAAAACACTTTACAGGCATTCATCATAAAATAAAGGAAATTACGAAAGCATGAGCATAAGTGACATAAAAATGATAAATTTAAGCAATTCATGTTTAACAATATGTATTATCGATAAAATAGAACCAATAGAGATAATGGAGGTAGTACCGTATGTAGAATATGATTTTCATTTTTGGTATTTATTTTTTTCAGAAAAGGGATGGAGTATTATTATAACCACTGGCAAAGGATGGACTTACATAATGGTCCACATTTCTTGCATATTGAACTTCTTTCCCAATGTGTTTATTTTCGTCCACCTGCCTGTTTTAGTCGAGTTTTTACTGTGGTGAATTAATTTCCCCCTTTCGCGGGCAAAACTGCACACTCTTGACCGCTAGATGGCGACAAACCCTACACATCCACTTTACAAGATAGATTTATTACACAGTCACTAGACATGCTAGGCTTGATAAACATTTGTTATTCTTTTCGAACTATAACTATTAGTTTTTAATGTATTGGTGCAGGTTTTGGTTACTAATATTCAGTTTGACAAAACTGTACTCTCTTTACCAAAACTCAATATCCTTTTAAGGAAAATCCAGAGATGGCGCTATCTGAAGAACATCCGACTGACGTATTGAATTTCAACAGGATTTCAGGGATCTAGTAACATTGTCCGATTCATCAAAACTGTATTAGAACTCTAGCTGTTCTCTCATGCCTTGTTGTATTGGTATAAAGAATGGAAGCATGGAAAAGGTATCAGTTTTTCGAATTTTCCTTTTATTTCGTTAAAAAAAAATATGTACGATTGAAGTGTTCAAATGTTAAACTATCCACTGGATAGTCATAACCATGTACAAAATCAGTGAAATGAGTTGGTACTAAATATCACTTTGCATTTTGGCTCATAACTCAGTCATTTTAATCCATTTAACGTGAAATGTTCATACATTACTCAGTGGACATATCTCAGTTCACAACAATACAAATATATATGTACAGTTAAACCTGTCTTAGTTGCCACCTGTCTATATATAGCAGCAAACCTGCATATAGTAGTATAGTGGCCACTACAAATTATCCTCTGCAGAGTAAAACAATGTAATGAACCTGCCTATAGAGGTCACCTGTCTAAAGTGGCCACTATATACAGGTTTGACTGGATATCCATTGCATCAGAAGAATAATACATAACAGTACATGATACTAAAGTAGTATCCTTAGAAACTTAATTTCACTTTTCGCTTTATTTTAATTCTACTTTTGTGTACAGGCATATACACGTAATTATGTAAGTCTCCGATCATATCCATCAACGCATGCACTCAATTATAAGTTTATTCAACACATAACAGTGACTGTAATTATACCCGTTTAGGTTCAACATATTTTACTAACTTGTTATTTCATTATAAAGGGCCGGTCATACTTGCGGTAGTGGACATAGTTGAACGTAGTGGTGGCTAACGTTGTTGATACCCCGATACAGCGCATTTTGTCGCTTCTAAAGCCAAATTCTGCGAGAAAAACACAGCGAACAGGCGACGCTGGCAAGAAACCCGCACGCATTACTCCGCGCACGCGAACGAGCGATACGAAAACATAGCGGTGGTCGCGCCGCACTGAATTGCATTCTTGGACTATAACCTGACCGCCGGTCCTTTTCCGTTCACCCTTCAGGGCTACTGTCTGGCCCCCCGTACAGGATAAAACTGCTGTCATTGGTGTTTTGGTTATCTCTGTTGTGAAATACTTCTATTGTAAAAAAAAATAGCCATGTCTCTTTTCAACTAAAAGAAATTAGCCATGTCTCTTTTCAACTAAACCCATCCAAAAAAGTTCGGAAACTCAAGTTTGATCGATTATATCTATTTTCTTATGAAATCATAATGGTTATATTTGGTATCACTTGAAAGAGTGTGTATGCCTCTTTAAAATGATACCAAATTCGTAAGCATCACGAGCACGAGGTATGCGCAGTATATTTGAGAATGGGGGAATGTCAGAAGTGAAATGTCACAAAATGCGCCAAAAAACTTCAGTTGGAAGGTCTGACACCCATATCACGGTTTTTCTCAAGTTCAAATTCTTTCGACGATGAATATCTTGACAATTTTTATACTGTTAAAAATCATCGTTGACCGATGACACTTCACTTGGAATGATTATGAAAGCCGGGTAGGTACAATTAAGGTGAATATTGGGGAAGATCGACAGCAAAATTTAAACAAAATGCATTTGATTGTGTGAAATTGAAGGCGTTGCATCCCAAAACGACTTTTTGTAGGGATATTTTAGTACTTTACTTTACATAATCATTATGAGATTCAACATCATGTTGAAGCGTGTTAATTTGTCAATAAAATAATGCCCCATTCATAGTGGTAATGTGATTAAGTTGTGTGTAGTACCTGTAAATGTATGGGGCTCAAAATTACACGTTGCAAGGTCGAAGTTCTACCGTTTGATATGTGGTAATAAGGGCATACCTACACGGTCAAATGGTCAAAGAGGGCGCTAATATGCCAGTTCTGGCCAGTTTGCGTAGGTTTAGAGAAATTTGATGCATTTTCAATACATCAAGTTTGTGAGTTTCATGTACTGCACATTCACATTCATATTCAAGATAAATTAACAAGCTTTCCGATAGTGCAGTGCAACACGGAATGATGATAGAGTTATGATTAATACAACAATATCTTACCAGAATCTTGAAACAAGAAGCCACGGTCTTAAATGCATAGCATTTATAGACCCCCATATCCGGTTTTACTGCACACACCCCAATAGCATAATTATTACAGGTGAGACATGACTTTAAGGAAAAATAAACACGCTTTCACATGATGTTAAATTTACTGATGATTATGCAATGTAAAACCCCCAAAACATCTCCTCCAATAGTCGTTTTTCCGTGCAACGCCTTCAATTTCACAAAATGAAATGCATTTTGCAACATTTCACCAAGTTCGGCCCTCCCCATATTCAGCTGTACCATACTTAACCGGTTAATAAAATGGTTACGGACATAATTGTATTGAAAAGATAGACACATGGGCTTTAAAATGCTACAATCTTCGATACAACTTGAACGTTAAAAAATACGACACAATAGTAAAATTTCCCAATTGAATACTTTCGGCCCATTTTGCGACATTTGACTTCTGACCGTCCTCCATTCTGAAACGCACTGCGTATTCCCTGATTTGAAATAAATGACAAATAATGTACCATTTTAAAAGGAAATCATTATGCATTGCAATGACACTAAAAGAAAAAAATACAATTTGACAATAAGAGTGATATAATCGATCAAAGTTTAGTTTTCGAACTTTTTTTGAGGGGTTTATATAACACCACGTGGGGGGGGGGGGGGGGGGGGGGGGCACTTTGGGGCTACTGTCCAGGGCCCCGTACAGGATAAAATTACTGGCATTGCTGTTTTCATAATAGGTACCCCCTAAGGAACGATATCCACCAACTTTTGTCCTTGACGGTGTTCAACTAGATAAATGCATTTTTGGCCCCCCTTTTTGGGCCCCCTAGGCTTACGGTACAGGATGTGACCCGGCAGCAATTAATTTCATTGACCCTTGGCCACATACTAATATGATGAGACCATCAAACCTTTTGTCTCTCTTCAACTAGATAAACGCTCTGGGCCCCAGGTCTAATTTGAGAACACCTCTGGACACTTATCAGGATTGTAAAATGTAGAAAACCCAGGATACGAACAGAACGTTATAATGGGAACATGACGGAACAGGGATACTCCGACGATGGCAACACAAACTGCGAATTGGGCACTTCCCCCCCAACAACGAAAATATCAACAGCAACAACAACGACTACAACAACAGCACCAACAGCAACATCAACAACAACAACAACACACCAAGAAAAAAACGAAAACAAATCTCTCCTGATGAGTTCTGATTGTTCAAGACCGTATCGCAGCAATCGGGAAGGCTGTGAGCTGTCCCAATTGTTTTCATTAGGAGTAATTAACAACATAATAGTTTTTAGGTTACTCTAACCGAATTAGAATGTCAAGGATGGTCGATTTGAGAATACTTGCAGGCTTGTCCATACATTAAATAATATCGAGTCTTACTTACTGAATATTATTCCGAGTCACTTTTGCTAGGGATTGTGGAACTCGGTAAAATAAAATAAAAAATTCACAATGTCAGAACAGTCCTATCGCCTAGTCTTATTGCTGATGATTTGATAAAGATAAATGGCAACTGGCAAACTGCTCAAGGCCCAATTAAAAAAAAACATCCTATCGTGATATCATGATATACATGGTGCTTACCTGAGCTGCTGATTCTCATTTATTCCCTCTCTCAAGTCTTATATCGCACTATTAGCCAATCTTCGGCGCTTCCACACCTCCAACATGTCCAATTAAATGAAATAGACAGCTTTTGTCGGTAGAATCATGTTGAACCAAATTGTTATTTTATCCGCGATTCACATTGCTTTAATGTTCATTAAATCATGGAACACCGATAGCCATGATAAATATGTTTTTATACTTCCGCAATCCAGATCTCTACAATGAATCCATATCCATATAATTTTACCATTTTCGTCTGTATAAGTTAATAATGAACTAGACTCTCTCTCTGGTAGCTTTTCGTTTTAGTTCTTGTGCGCGATTTAAGAAAAACAAAACAGTTCAACATTCCATCAAAACATTTGTCTCCAAGCGTACGTCTTTACTGCATTTACACGAATTCATTAATGACGACAAACCGATCTCCACATGACAATAATTATACAACATTTGGGCTTATAATGTCGTTGTATCATTTGTACTATAATTGTATTATTAGTTATACGCACTCAATGCATAATCTACGTTCGTTGCATATATTCAGTCTTGCACGACGTTTGACCCATGCATGACCAGTGACGTAGCTAGGACTTTTCCAGTGAGGGCACTGACGTGAGGTTCCTTATTGCCCTTTGCTTAGGGGCATTTAGTGGGTAAATATCAGTGGTAAGGGGCATTTTGAAAACAGAAGCGTGTCACACCTTGGCCTCGTTGCAGAAATATTTCGAATCGATTGTAAAGGTGCGATTAATTGTAAGTCAGATCATGTGACTATACAATGCGCAAATCTGATTGGTGGAAATGCGCATGGTTAAAATGTTCAGACTTACAATTAATTGTAATTTACTATCAATTGTTTCCCTCTCTGTTACGGGGCCCTCAGAAATATTTAAAATTGTAATATAATATGCTATGTCTATACACCCATTTACATTTCCGTTCAGTTCAGTTCAGTTTATTTCACATCCTTAACACGTGAATACAAGTACTTTTTTTGTATTAGTTTCAGTTTCCTTGTATTAATGTCATGAACTATTCTGGAGATCCTATAATCATATGTAGCTAGGTAGGACTGATCGGTCGGGAGGGGGGAGGTGGAGTTGGGCACCCGAGTGATTGGGGCACACCTTAATTACGTATTGTATTTGACACAGATTGTACACTTCATGTTTTGTCTTGTTTTTGTCAAATTATTGGGGAGGGGCACGTACCTAAGTTTAATTTTTCGTTTCATCTGAAATGTAATTTTCGGAAATTACTACATAACAACAAGGAAATGATTCTACTGCATACATTAATTACATTATAATCAGATGCTTAATTTATCTTCTATGCATATGGCATTTGCATAATATACATCGCTAACAAATTCTACTATATATACCAATACATGTGCAATTGCGTTGTTTGTTCACACCCCCGTTGCAGAAAGAGATGCAGTCGACTGTAAATTTGCAAGTTATTTCAAATCAGATCATAAAAGCAAAATGTGTAAATGTGATTGGTTCAAATGTGCATATTTTCTGGCTTGCATTAATCGCAACTTAACAATCGATTGCAACTCTTTCTGCAACGGGGCACAATATCATGCAAACTAAACAAGCATGCTTGTCATCAGTCCCGTGCATCAGACAACGGGTGGAAGGAGGAAATAACTCTGTATGTATTTTCCCAGTGAAGTACAATATACCGAAGGTGCCCATTGCCCATTACTTCGTGTATACATGTACATTGTGCATAATATGAAACGAATATTGTCACTTTTCTGTTTGCGTATATATAATGACGCATTAATGTATTGTGATTCCCGCCTTACTATAAACATGATATAATAGGGATACAGATCGGCGGACTCCGGGGTACGAAGTTCACACTGCATGAGTGTATCACCTAAATCAAGTTGATCCACACAAATAACGATAGAAGTGAATACCAAATAGTCACCCGAGTGTGATACATGCATTGAATTCATACCTGTTCCAAAAAGATTCCTTTTTCTGCTGCCTTGAATTTTGTTTGCTGTTCGAAAATATATATATTTTTAATTATATCTTTATACATAATACAATGGCGTATCCAGACATTGATAACCGGATCAACTAAATGCGAAACAGAGGTCGTTATGTTCACGGAATGCCAAAGGCAGCAGCTGCATGTGCCTTATATTGTAATAACATTATAATTCGTGTGCACGCCTTTGTTTGTGGAGTCTGAACGAAGGGTGACTGGCTCCCAATCAATAGAGGCGTAGGTTTTTTTTTTTTTTTTTTTTTTTTTGGGGGGGGGGGGCACATGATGGTACGTGCCCCCATTAATTTGACAAAAACAATACAAAACATTGGGGTAAAGATAACTAGAGTAACTACTGGACTATATAGACTTTTACTTGCACTTTGTAAATAAACACCTGCGCACCGTGGCACCCCTGTATCTGTACACACACACACACGCACGCACGCACGCACGCACGCACGCACGCACGCACGCACGCACGCACGCACGCACGCACGCACGCACGCACGCACGCACGCACGCACGCACGCACGCACACACACACACACACACACACACACACACACACACACACACACACACACACACACACACACACACACACACACACACACACACACACACACACACACACACACACACACACACACATACACACACACACACACACACACACACACACAGAAGAAGAAGAAGAAGAAGAAGGAGAAATATTCTGAACTAAGAAACATGAATGTCAAGGGCGTTACCCCCGTACCCCACCCCCTTTCCAGCTCATACTAGCTCTGCCACTGCAATGGACATTTTGTATTCGTGTTAGCTACGGGCATTTCTATACTGAGAGTAAATTGTACGCACCAGTCGTAGTTATAGTAGTCTAGGTTCTATACTCTGTTTTTACACCTTTCCCCCATATATCGCGTAACCCGGTGCATCTATGCCCGGTGAATCTGAACGGAAACTGTTTCCGTACAGTTCATCGGGCGTACAGATGCACCGGGTTTAAATACGCGTATATGGGGGAAAGGTGTATACAGAGTATAGAATCTAGAATATAGTTATAGGGACGTGTTTCTTTTCAAGGGATCTAGTAACATTGTCTAAATCCACAAAACTTACTACTGTATAAGACATACGTATAGTGGTCATGCAATATGTTGATGTATTCGTATACCATTAGAAACATGGGGCATATTTGTTTAAATTTCCCTTTTGTTAGATAGATATTTACGATTGAAGTGTTCAGATTTTCAACTACTAACTGGATTGTCATGATTGTGTAAAAAGTCAGAGAAATTATGGATTTTTTAAATAGCAAATACAACCATTGCATTTTCGCTCATTGGTGGGCAATAAAATATTACATTCCTATTTAACGTAAACTTTTCACACAACACTCACAGCCTTCAGAGGACATATCAGATCACACAACTACACATTAAACCAACCATTCATCAGTGTGTGTACATGCCAATCAAGTTACTAGACCATTCAAGGGGGAGGGGCACCGAATCGGGAACCATGTTTTCTGATAAAGAGGGCGCAGATCCATATCAACGGTTGTACAACATATCGATGTAAAACTACTGGATATAGCAACAGCGCCCCCATCATGAAGCCAGCGACAGTGTCTGAAATATCTAAAAGTACTCTCAAGAAATAAAGTGCTCCATTCACTTGCGTGTTATATTGACCATTTTGAACGACGGAAAACCACATTATTGTGGCATCTTGAGTTCCACTTGATGGAATGAAAAGGAACTTTCATTATCATAGAAGAGCTCGTTATTGGTGAGTAAATGTATTAGGTCTGAGAAAATGCATCATTTGCGCAATTTATTCACTTGTTTTCTTTCGTGTTATATGTGCCCCATATACGGTTAATTGTGTTGGGTTTTGTGCAGTTCTGCCCGAAATAGTCTTTTAGAGGCGAATCGCGCAGATTTTGTCACATTTGTGGTATACATTTTTAAATTTGCGTTTTTAATAAGATTTGAACTCTCCTATCTTCCTATATCATATCTCATGAATCAATTATGTTATCTTGTCGCAAAGTAATAGTTGGTGTATTTTTTATGTTCATGTACGTAAAGTGAATCTGCCTGGCAATAATAGACGATAAATATATAGGCTGCGATTCAAAGATATAACCGCCCTTATAACCGGGCAAAAACACTGTATAACAATCACCTTCCGCACACCACATGCAACGGACACAATCAGACACTCACAAACACGCACACTATAATCAATTACCTGTACTTCGATGCCTCTCAGCCCGCCATCAGTCCCGGGGCAAGCCACGCAGTCGGTGTCTCCGACGCCTCTGCCAGCATCCCCGCTCGACCGTCCCAGAGCCTCGGTCCAAATATTCCTAATCCTAACTCGCCACAACGGCGTCCAAAACCCTACAAATACCACTGTTTAATATTCCACTGAACTCCTTAACTATAACCAGCCACCAAGGGCGCACTACTCCACGGAGGAGAATCCTTACCATAAACTAAACATTAACAATAACACTAACTGACATGTGCACTATAATATATCCCGACTATTGCACCGCAAACACAGACACGTCCGTCGCGTCTTGAAGCGTGAAGGCGAGAGAGCGAATGCTCACAAACGGCTAATCTCCGAACCTTTGCCTATTCACTGACCGCCTATGGCCTCTGAAACCAGTTCCAAAGTCCATAGGTCACGGTCAGCCCCTATTCAATATCTAGAGGTCATTATACGGGACCCCTGTCCGAACCTAACAATAGCGTTGCATAACTATCTACCGACGGATGCGCATGCGACCATCGCGTCAGTCTCGCGTAGGGAGTTGGAAACTCCCTAGATATCTATTCAACCGGGCTGGGGGATTTGAATGCAATATCGCCCACTGTTGCCTGGCTGTGTGGCCAGGCTGTCAACTATGGCAGTAGCGACCAGTGAGTCCCACAACATTCCCCCCAATTTTATAAGAAGCTCTCCACCCTAAAGAAGGCGACGTCCCGGTGGACACCCAAAACAAAAATGATGGAGCTGCTTCTCAAAATCAAAAACTAACGAGGCAAACCTACGCAAACAAAATATCAATAAAAATAAACCTAAAATATCCTTACGCGTATCCCCCTAAAATAAGACTACCTCTAGCACTCGAGGCGCATATACATAATTACAAACCTAACCAAATAAACTCATTCCCATCCGGGAGAATGAACTTAAAAAAGTTCCGGAACACAACCTCAGTCGTTTGGATGGGAGTTGGCCATCGGAGGAAGCCCTGCTGCAAGCAGCGTAGAGCCTCCGCCCCTGGCCCATGACCGGCTTTGACGGGGTCACCTCCCTCCTCCCAACCGAGGATGTGTAAATAAACAAAATAAATGCGAGTTAACTTTCCCCCTCTACAAAAAACAGAGAGATCCCTGTCTCATCCGTATACACCAACTCATATCTATTTTAACTTTATTTACAAATATACACGAGTACGGGGGTGTACAACGTATCTTAATAATAATATATTCACCCCAACGATCAAATACACTCAAACGCTTTGAGTTACACCTCGGATCCTAAACTAAAAAAAACCTATACAATATTAAGGCGATTACTTTTTCGAGCCAACGCAAACCGATAACGCAACTAATATCCAAACAGTACTTCAATTCACCACAGTTTGCTGTGACTTGCAGCATAAGCGGTGTCTCTCCGTACTGACAGAGTATAGTTAAGTTCCTCAGAACCTCGGATCCTCAGATCCTGATAAACTTACTCACTCCGCGTACATATTTACAAATATATTCGTTGGTCAATGACCCCGGTAATCCGCTTGGCCTTGTTGGGGGGGGGGGGGGGGGGGGGGGGACCCCCGTCCGGATTTGCACTGTCACCTTGGACACTGTTGGGTTGTGGCCCTCAAATGTCTTCGGTGGGGCCGCATTCTTGATCTCAGATCGGGGGTCTGGTGATGCCTGCGATTCATTTTGGACACCTGTTACCGTGAGCGATTCTGTTCCAACGCTCCGTGGATTTAGTCTCTTGCTGACAGCCGCTGATGTGGGGTCTAGGCCTGATGAAACCGATCTTGCCTCGATGATCACCGGGTCGGATATGAGTTCAACACTATGTGAAACCAATCCTGCTCCGACAATCATTGATTCAGGTACGATTTCAACCGTTGATGACTCCAATCCTGCTCCGCCGGTTGCCAACTCAGATATGGCCTCGTCATTTGGTGAATCCAGTCCTGTTTCGACGATCGCCGACTCAGATATGGGTGCATCATTAGATGAATCCAATCTTGTTTCAACAATCACCGACTCGGACATGGATGCACCATTTGACAAATCCAATCCTCCGTTAACACTTGACGGATCAGATGTGGGTACCTCGTCGAGTGGAAGCTCTGTGGCTGTTTCCCTTGGCTGATCGGATATGAAGTCGATAGTGTTGATGGTGGGAGCACTCGATGGCTCAACTTCTTCAGGAACTGGAGCAGAGTATGTGTGATTCCTACGAGCGGCAGATTCAAGTGAACAATCAGTATGACTATTAGAAGTTGTGCTCGTCGCTGACAGTTTCATCACATACTTTGTCAGATAATCCATTTCAGTGCTTAGGATCTCCTGCGAGAGTTCTAATTGGTCCACGGTGTCGTTGAATTCCGGAACTACATGTAGGCCAGTGGAAGCATGGGCCAGAGGTTGGCCGCCTCCTCGGACCCATGAGAGTTTTCCGCCTTGGCCTCAGCAGATGAAACAGTTCCACATGTAGGGTCATGGTATGGGTCGGGCACCTCTTGTGCAGCATCACTAGCTGTACAGCGCCTTACCGCAGCGAAGAGGCTGGCCGCGGCCTTGGTCATGTCAACGAATTGGGTTTCCAAGGCACTTACTCTGGCTTCGAAGGGTGAGGGTAGAGTGAGGTCTAATCCAGATCGAAGTGGCGGCCTCGAGGCTGTGACTTGTGAAGCTTTCGCTCCCCAAAGCCTGTCGGCGTCACTGTTGTGTGTGTTCCACTCTGTTCCGTAGATTGCATGGTGCGAATGTTGGTACCAGCGCACCATGTCAACGGCATCCTCGATGCATGCAGGCTGCCTGTTGAGAGCATGTAAACCTGCTTCCTTGTTGGAACACCCCACACAAAACCGCGTCACCATCTGGTGTTGTACGTACCCCTGGGGTAACCCAGGGGAGGCACCCATGGCCAGGTCAGTGACCCTATTCGCCCAATCCCTAACTGACTCATGTCCAGTCTGCCTCGCACAAGAAAACTCCAGCTCGGTCGCTTCAGGCAAATCACGACTATCGAACCTAAGTTCCATCCGATGAACTAACTCTTGGAAATCAAGGTTTGGTTCCCTGTCCATCAGAAGACAGTAATAGTCGGCAATCCTCGCTTCCAAGCACCAGCATATGTGTAATCTCTTCTCCTCGGCTGTCCAACCGTGATAATAAGCAAAGGCGGAGAACTTGATATAGAAAGTTCTCCAGTTTCCCTTGCCATCATATGTGACAGTCCTCGGAGGCTCCGGTGGAAAATATACTTCATCGTGAGATCGCGAGAATGATGACGGATGAGATGAAGAGTCCCGAGGTGCCGAGGTGAAGATTCCAGGATCAGGCATTCCCCTGTGTGCTGGGTTTCCATTGTACCTTGGAGTGGATGCCCCCTGGTGGACGTCCGTTGACGTAAATCCTGGTGGGGGAGGTATACATGTTTGAGTTGGAGTGCCATCCTGGATTTCCAGCTCCGTCTCAAATCCTGGTGGGGGAGGTATGCACGTTGGACTTGGAGTTCCCTCCTGGATATCGAACAGATGCACATACTGCTGCAGAGCTGGAATCCGCTGGAATACTTTTGCAGCAGCTATAGGTCCCTCGCTGTCCCGAGCCCCTATGATAAATCCTGCCACAGAGGCTGGCACTCCCATAGTTAGCAAATCATTAAAACAGCACGTGTTTAAGGGAATGCGTGCCATACTACAAAATCTAAAAAACGATCCTACTTGCTAACAATATAGTGTCCAATGTTCACCTAAATACCGAGTGTAATACTCCATATAAGTATGGCACAAGTATCTCAATTACATTCGCGAGATCATAAAATCCTGAGCATTGGTCCATTAATAATCATAACAGGCCGCAAATATAAAGTCCATCTAGAGTACGGCAAAAATTATCGTCGTCTATTAAAATCTCTGTTAAGACTTTATACAGTACAGGGCTTATCACTAATTAATTATGTCCACAAAAATCACGAAGCAATTCGACATCCAAAAAATATCGCGAATTCCAGTTTACTAAGTGATTATTTCAAGCTATTGTAGGGTCTTTATTTTGTCATTAGGTTACCCTTGGTTATTTATCTTTGTTCTCTTGCTGTTGGTATTTAGTTCAAGTTCTGTTCTATTATGCTCATCCCCTTCTGGTCACCGTCACCCCATTCCATTCACATCTGTTTGCATCTCATTCATGTCTGCTGCTATTTCTATTCTATTGTTTCCTACCTGGCATTCCTGGCCACTTGACTCTGGAGCTCTCTCTCTCCTCTTTGCATATCTCACACCTCTTCTATTGTGTCCAGTCACCTTTTCCACATGCCATCATCACATGCCATCATCATCTCATCTGTTATTGGTTATTTTGTAGAATAAGGTTGTTCCATTTTAGTTATAGGTACGTTGTCTTTTATTTAATTGCATCTTACATCCTTTTGTTATTTGTGTATATATTTGCCAATGTTGGCCTTATTAAATCAGTGCATAACCAGACTTCAACTTGCTTACAACCTGCTTACTTCTGTTCTCCATTCGTTCTACTATATAGTTTATGTTCCTGTTTGCTGCTGTGATTTGCTTGCCGTTTTGACTTAGTTACTTTACCAGTTAATTTACAAACCTTATAGTTAGTTCTACCCTCCCCACGTTACCTATTAGTTAATACATTTCCGTGTATTACACTATTCTCCCAAGGGCACAGGATAATGAAGCCACTTAACGGCTGCAATATAGCTGTCCTGTCGGGAGAAAAAGGTTAGAAAGAAATATATCACACGCTCGCAATCTACCCAATCGTTCACAATCATCTAGATCAATTTTCAATCAAATCGCATTCAGCAACAAACACCACTATCACTCAACAAGCCTTATGTATACTAATTTATAAAATTATTCCTCAAAGTTAGATTCCCCAAATACTCTCAGTATATTAATCATACATTAACCATTAAAGAGTCTTCACTCCACCAATATAGAGCCACTCAATAACTCCACAACAGTACACCCAAATTTAAATCCTTAGCCCACCTTAAATTTATCCTCCCAAATTCAAAGTGCCTTCTACCCCCACACTCCAATAAAATCTACGTGTACATATACAAAATATTCAACAGCGTCACGATTCAATTTAGCTGTAGCTCGCCCTGGCTGGATCAGTAGTTCTCCGGATCCTGGAATCCTGAAGAGCCACAAAATACGCAACTCGGTAAAGCAACCAGCAACAATTTCTCCAAATCAATTAATTCCAAAAGTCACAAGACCATAATAGTCTACATAAAATATAATACCGCCCAGCTAGTCACCCACTTTAGGTTTTATAAAGAGAATTACAACTGACCTTAAAGCTTAAAACTCTTACTCAAGTCAAAACTTCCAAAAACAAAATCGAACTACTTTCAATCCAAAAGGCAAAACCCTCAAGTTATTAAAATTTTCAAGTCTATAAATTCAAAATTATTCTATCTAAATCATCCAGCCTCTAAAAATATATAACCAACTATTTAGCCCAAATGTACACTAACAAACCACCCACCAATAACAATAAATATAATTCTACACCAAGCTAGCATCACCGGCCCCACTGCACGTAACACAGCATCATGCAATATTTATGCAACAGCAAACTCAGTACATAAACACAGTCATATACATAGGCCCTGTGAATACTAGTACAATCCCCCAAAATATCACCACAAACTCTAGAAAATCCGACAAATTTCATAAAAAACACAACTAAGAACTCCAAAAATCATCACACACTTGCTAATTGCAGACAAAAACAATCTTTATTCCGTCGCGCTAATTAATCATCGGCATCGCGATAATAAAATATTAAAACCCAATCACGCACATCGCGTTATGCTATCCGCCCTCTACGTTCAAAGTACGACCGAATTTTTCTCGGGAACAACCCAAAAATGCATGCGACTAAATCCCAAATTTACACATTTTCCCCTCCCCAAAACCTAAAACCGAAAAAGGGATTCTAAAAGAAAACTATTAATTTACGGAAATCCAACAAAACTTGCCTCAAACTGGCACCAAATACCAAAAAATAATATCAAAATCCACGGGGTTCCCGTAACTATGTCGCACTTTTCTTATGAAATTAAAAGCATACTGTGCTGTGTCACCTTGACACTATTACAAACCCACTCCCAATTTCACAAAAAAACGATTCGAAATTTGCTTAGCAGCGCCAATAAAGTGAATCTGCCTGGCAATAATAGACGATAAATATATAGGCTGCGATTCAAAGATATAACCGCCCTTATAACCGGGCAAAAACACTGTATAACAATCACCTTCAGCACACCACATGCAACGGTTACCCTTGGTTATTTATCTTTGTTCTCTTGCTGTTGGTATTTAGTTCAAGTTCTGTTCTATTATGCTCATCCCCTTCTGGTCACCGTCACCCCATTCCATTCACATCTGTTTGCATCTCATTCATGTCTGCTGCTATTTCTATTCTATTGTTTCCTACCTGGCATTCCTGGCCACTTGACTCTGGAGCTCTCTCTCTCCTCTTTGCATATCTCACACCTCTTCTATTGTGTCCAGTCACCTTTTCCACATGCCATCATCACATGCCATCATCATCTCATCTGTTATTGGTTATTTTGTAGAATAAGGTTGTTCCATTTTAGTTATAGGTACGTTGTCTTTTATTTAATTGCATCTTACATCCTTTTGTTATTTGTGTATATATTTGCCAATGTTGGCCTTATTAAATCAGTGCATAACCAGACTTCAACTTGCTTACAACCTGCTTACTTCTGTTCTCCATTCGTTCTACTATATAGTTTATGTTCCTGTTTGCTGCTGTGATTTGCTTGCCGTTTTGACTTAGTTACTTTACCAGTTAATTTACAAACCTTATAGTTAGTTCTACCCTCCCCACGTTACCTATTAGTTAATACATTTCCGTGTATTACATTGGTGGCAGCTATTTCCGTACCGTTCACGTCGTCGTTTATCTTCAGTTTTGTCAAATCTTCGTACAGTTATCATCTTCATTTGAACATTACTTAGTAGAACATTGTTTTGGAGCTGTTTTTCACTGTTACAGTTTTCAGTTTCCATAATATTTTGTGAGAACTTTGCTTTGTACTTTAGTCTGGATTGCCTCATTTCTTAGACCCATTTATTTTGACATTTTGTTTGCTGCCATTATGCCACGCCCTGGTTTCTACTCTTCAGACGACATGTCCACCAACCTCATTTTACGTGAGTTGGTGCAACGCATCGAGGATTTCCAGCGGCAGTTAGATCTCCTGCAGTCGTCACTCCTTCATCACCCCCCACCAGTGGTTCATCGTGTCGACTGCTCTACACAGACGTCAGATTCTGACTTTGCACCACAACCCTGTGACCTCCATACGCTCGCCATCGAGATCAGCGCAGCCCAGCACTCCGACCCGGATATCACCCAGCTGAAGTTGTTCGTCGAGCAGAACATTCACCCAGACGCGCACGACATCCACCGCTTTCATCCATCGATGCGCCGCTATTTGTGGCAGTTTCCTCGCATCGAGCTCCACGACGGTCTGCTCTACCGCCGTAGGAAAGCCGTCGACCGCATGAGTGATGTCCGCCAACTACTAGTCCCTTCCACTATGGTCGTAGATGTCATCCGCTTCTTCCACTATTCCAGCCACGAGAGCATGATCACCGCCATCACCGAACGCTTCTACTGGCCGTTCATGTGCCGAGACTTGACCACCTTTCTCGAGAGCTGCAACGCCGGTCGCGATCGCGTGAATGCTGATCTACGCCCTGGTGAATCGCCTCTTCATGCAGTGGAAACCGTAGCCCTCGCCATGACCGACATCGCCGAGGCCCTCCTTCGCCAGACTTCGTCTCCACAACGGGTCGCAAGCCGGAAAAGCAAGAAGCGACTTCGCAAGAATCGCGGGGCTCGCACTTCTCCATCGTCGTCGGACAGTCTTCCTGGATTGTCGACCTCGGATCAACGGCCGCGCACGTCTCTGGACCATCATCCGCATTCGCTGCCGACAGGACAACCTTCGCTCTCGCCGCCGGTGGAACGGCAGCGTCCTTCGTGCTCACCATCGCCAGCACGTCGCCCGCGCTCACCATCGCCAGCACGTCGCCCGCGCTCACCTTCGCCTGCACGTCGCCTGCACTCGCCACCTCCTGGACAACGTCCACGCTCGCAGCAGACATTTTATCGTCCGCGTTCGCCCTCGCCAGGACATCGTCCACATTCACCACCCCCGTGGCATCAACGCTACCAGTCGCCACCTCGGGACTACCACCGCCAGCAGTTCTTCTCGCCCAACAGGAACCATCATCCATCGCCCCCACGGTCTCGTATCCCCTCCCCTTCACGAGGTCATTTTTCTGATGACAGATACCGCGGTGCCTTTGAGCGCCGTTATGACTATTGACATTATTTTATAATTACCCAGGACTTTCTTTTTGCACTCGCACAAGAACTTTCAATTTTGCGAATGGTTATTTGGACTTAAATTTCATTATTCAATTGCTATTTTTAATATGTTTCGCTGCAAAAGTTTAAACATGTGATTTTAATGATTTACATTGAATTTTTTTTCTTTTTTTCTTGCCATATCACCTGGAAAATTAGCAATTCTTAATTTACATTAACACATTGTTGTTTTGAAATGTTTTTTTTTTTTTTGCATTCACAAATTGGAAATATTTTCTTTTGGATCTCTTTTGGAATATTTTGTGTTTTGTTTGGCAAAGCAAAAAATCAAAATGCCATATTTCATTGAAATGTTTTTTTTTCTCTTCGAAATTTTCATTAAATTCAGGGCTATGTTTTTAAAACTTTATGAGCCCACATTTATAAATTAAAATATGTTATTGCACCGTTTACCTCACTAAAGTTAAGTTCTGTTTTTATTGCGTTGATGCTATATGTTACATTATGATCGTTTTGTTTCCCCCTTTACAATTTCAGCCTGATTTCGGTTCGATTTAACGGGGAGCAGAACTTGTGTATATATATATAGGTATAATTTAAAAACAATATGAAACTGGTATTGCATATATGATATATATTTGATTTATGTTTTCCTCTTTTTAAAATTGAGGACAATTTTTGGAAGGGTAAAGCTTATGTAGGGTCTTTATTTTGTCATTAGGTTACCCTTGGTTATTTATCTTTGTTCTCTTGCTGTTGGTATTTAGTTCAAGTTCTGTTCTATTATGCTCATCCCCTTCTGGTCACCGTCACCCCATTCCATTCACATCTGTTTGCATCTCATTCATGTCTGCTGCTATTTCTATTCTATTGTTTCCTACCTGGCATTCCTGGCCACTTGACTCTGGAGCTCTCTCTCTCCTCTTTGCATATCTCACACCTCTTCTATTGTGTCCAGTCACCTTTTCCACATGCCATCATCACATGCCATCATCATCTCATCTGTTATTGGTTATTTTGTAGAATAAGGTTGTTCCATTTTAGTTATAGGTACGTTGTCTTTTATTTAATTGCATCTTACATCCTTTTGTTATTTGTGTATATATTTGCCAATGTTGGCCTTATTAAATCAGTGCATAACCAGACTTCAACTTGCTTACAACCTGCTTACTTCTGTTCTCCATTCGTTCTACTATATAGTTTATGTTCCTGTTTGCTGCTGTGATTTGCTTGCCGTTTTGACTTAGTTACTTTACCAGTTAATTTACAAACCTTATAGTTAGTTCTACCCTCCCCACGTTACCTATTAGTTAATACATTTCCGTGTATTACACTATTCTCCCAAGGGCACAGGATAATGAAGCCACTTAACGGCTGCAATATAGCTGTCCTGTCGGGAGAAAAAGGTTAGAAAGAAATATATCACACGCTCGCAATCTACCCAATCGTTCACAATCATCTAGATCAATTTTCAATCAAATCGCATTCAGCAACAAACACCACTATCACTCAACAAGCCTTATGTATACTAATTTATAAAATTATTCCTCAAAGTTAGATTCCCCAAATACTCTCAGTATATTAATCATACATTAACCATTAAAGAGTCTTCACTCCACCAATATAGAGCCACTCAATAACTCCACAACAGTACACCCAAATTTAAATCCTTAGCCCACCTTAAATTTATCCTCCCAAATTCAAAGTGCCTTCTACCCCCACACTCCAATAAAATCTACGTGTACATATACAAAATATTCAACAGCGTCACGATTCAATTTAGCTGTAGCTCGCCCTGGCTGGATCAGTAGTTCTCCGGATCCTGGAATCCTGAAGAGCCACAAAATACGCAACTCGGTAAAGCAACCAGCAACAATTTCTCCAAATCAATTAATTCCAAAAGTCACAAGACCATAATAGTCTACATAAAATATAATACCGCCCAGCTAGTCACCCACTTTAGGTTTTATAAAGAGAATTACAACTGACCTTAAAGCTTAAAACTCTTACTCAAGTCAAAACTTCCAAAAACAAAATCGAACTACTTTCAATCCAAAAGGCAAAACCCTCAAGTTATTAAAAGTTTCAAGTCTATAAATTCAAAATTATTCTATCTAAATCATCCAGCCTCTAAAAATATATAACCAACTATTTAGCCCAAATGTACACTAACAAACCACCCACCAATAACAATAAATATAATTCTACACCAAGCTAGCATCACCGGCCCCACTGCACGTAACACAGCATCATGCAATATTTATGCAACAGCAAACTCAGTACATAAACACAGTCATATACATAGGCCCTGTGAATACTAGAACAATCCCCCAAAATATCACCACAAACTCTAGAAAATCCGACAAATTTCATAAAAAACACAACTAAGAACTCCAAAAATCATCACACACTTGCTAATTGCAGACAAAAACAATCTTTATTCCGTCGCGCTAATTAATCATCGGCATCGCGATAATAAAATATTAAAACCCAATCACGCACATCGCGTTATGCTATCCGCCCTCTACGTTCAAAGTACGACCGAATTTTTCTCGGGAACAACCCAAAAATGCATGCGACTAAATCCCAAATTTACACATTTTCCCCTCCCCAAAACCTAAAACCGAAAAAGGGATTCTAAAAGAAAACTATTAATTTACGGAAATCCAACAAAACTTGCCTCAAACTGGCACCAAATACCAAAAAATAATATCAAAATCCACGGGGTTCCCGTAACTATGTCGCACTTTTCTTATGAAATTAAAAGCATACTGTGCTGTGTCACCTTGACACTATTACAAACCCACTCCCAATTTCACAAAAAAACGATTCGAAATTTGCTTAGCAGCGCCAATAAAGTGAATCTGCCTGGCAATAATAGACGATAAATATATAGGCTGCGATTCAAAGATATAACCGCCCTTATAACCGGGCAAAAACACTGTATAACAATCACCTTCCGCACACCACATGCAACGGACACAATCAGACACTCGCAAACACGCACACTATAATCAATTACCTGTACTTCGGTGCCTCTCAGCCCGCCATCAGTCCCGGGGCAAGCCACGCAGACGGTGTCTCCGACGCCTCTGCCAGCATCCCCGCTCGACCGTCCCAGAGCCTCGAAGGTCCAAATATTCCTAATCCTAACTCGCCACAACGCGGCGTCTAAAACCCTACAAATACCACTGTTTAATATTCCACTGAACTCCTAAACTATAACCAGCCACCAAGGGCGCACTACTCCACGGAGGAGAATCCTTACCATAAACTAAACATTAACAATAACACTAACTGACATGTGCACTATAATATATCCCGACTATTGCACCGCAAACACAGACACGTCCGTCGCGTCTTGAAGCGTGAAGGCGAGAGAGCGAATGCTCACAAACGGCTAATCTCCGAACCTTTGCCTATTCACTGACCGCCTATGGCCTCTGAAACCAGTTCCAAAGTCCATAGGTCACGGTCAGCCCCTATTCAATATCTAGAGGTCATTATACGGGACCCCTGTCCGAACCTAACAATAGCGTTGCATAACTATCTACCGACGGATGCGCATGCGACCATCGCGTCAGTCTCGCGTAGGGAGTTGGAAACTCCCTAGATATCTATTCAACCGGGCTGGGGGATTTGAATGCAATATCGCCCACTGTTGCCTGGCTGTGTGGCCAGGCTGTCAACTATGGCAGTAGCGACCAGTGAGTCCCACAACATTCGCAAGGCATTTCAGTCTTCGGACTACAGTCTTGTTAATTTTGTTCAATAAATACCGATATATCTATCTATATATCTATCTTGTGTATGGTTAGCATATCTGATTTCGGTCACGCATATTCAAAACGGGTAAACTGGCTTCACGGTGTTATCATTACTTTTATTGTATGTATGCTTTAGAAAATCACTTAATTGAATGGCCAAAGTGGGGCTAGTTACAAAACAATAAAGCCTTTAACTTAGGGCAAGTAAAATTTCAGAACACACGATTGAAATTATATCATTTATGAAATATGTGAATTATGTATAAACTATAATGTCAAATGATAGTATATATCCATGGACAATAGTCGTAGCATATTTCTAAATTACAATGTGGTCCAATGAAAATTTAAGTGTTTGTATCTATAGTTTGGTATTATTAGTTTGATCTAAAGTTTAAAACCAGAATTTAGATATAAAAGTGCTCAGTTTACCTTGTCAAATAAAACTTTAAGACTTTGTTCTCTTTTTACTCTTTCTCTTAATTAGATTCCTGATCAGATGCCCACTTCTCACTGGCCATCAACTGCATTCTAGGCTGGATACAGCGGCAGCGGGATTCGACTTCAAGCCAGCAGCATAAATTGATCTCGCATCCGTTGATCTCCGGGGTTCATGTGCAATAGACATAATATAACACAACGATCATCATGTCAGCTTGTGTCGCATTAAGCTGCAGTTGACGGGGCCAAAGCTACGGAATCAGCTGTCTATTCTAAACTGATTTTAGGGTTAGGGTTAGGTGCCGAGACTTGACCACCTTTCTCGAGAGCTGCAACGCCGGTCGCGATCGCGTGAATGCTGATCTACGCCCTGGTGAATCGCCTCTTCATGCAGTGGAAACCGTAGCCCTCGCCATGACCGACATCGCCGAGGCCCTCCTTCGCCAGACTTCGTCTCCACAACGGGTCGCAAGCCGGAAAAGCAAGAAGCGACTTCGCAAGAATCGCGGGGCTCGCACTTCTCCATCGTCGTCGGACAGTCTTCCTGGATTGTCGACCTCGGATCAACGGCCGCGCACGTCTCTGGACCATCATCCGCATTCGCTGCCGACAGGACAACCTTCGCTCTCGCCGCCGGTGGAACGGCAGCGTCCTTCGTGCTCACCATCGCCAGCACGTCGCCCGCGCTCACCATCGCCAGCACGTCGCCCGCGCTCACCTTCGCCTGCACGTCGCCTGCACTCGCCACCTCCTGGACAACGTCCACGCTCGCAGCAGACATTTTATCGTCCGCGTTCGCCCTCGCCAGGACATCGTCCACATTCACCACCCCCGTGGCATCAACGCTACCAGTCGCCACCTCGGGACTACCACCGCCAGCAGTTCTTCTCGCCCAACAGGAACCATCATCCATCGCCCCCACGGTCTCGTATCCCCTCCCCTTCACGAGGTCATTTTTCTGATGACAGATACCGCGGTGCCTTTGAGCGCCGTTATGACTATTGACATTATTTTATAATTACCCAGGACTTTCTTTTTGCACTCGCACAAGAACTTTCAATTTTGCGAATGGTTATTTGGACTTAAATTTCATTATTCAATTGCTATTTTTAATATGTTTCGCTGCAAAAGTTTAAACATGTGATTTTAATGATTTACATTGAATTTTTTTTCTTTTTTTCTTGCCATATCACCTGGAAAATTAGCAATTCTTAATTTACATTAACACATTGTTGTTTTGAAATGTTTTTTTTTTTTTTGCATTCACAAATTGGAAATATTTTCTTTTGGATCTCTTTTGGAATATTTTGTGTTTTGTTTGGCAAAGCAAAAAATCAAAATGCCATATTTCATTGAAATGTTTTTTTTTCTCTTCGAAATTTTCATTAAATTCAGGGCTATGTTTTTAAAACTTTATGAGCCCACATTTATAAATTAAAATATGTTATTGCACCGTTTACCTCACTAAAGTTAAGTTCTGTTTTTATTGCGTTGATGCTATATGTTACATTATGATCGTTTTGTTTCCCCCTTTACAATTTCAGCCTGATTTCGGTTCGATTTAACGGGGAGCAGAACTTGTGTATATATATATAGGTATAATTTAAAAACAATATGAAACTGGTATTGCATATATGATATATATTTGATTTATGTTTTCCTCTTTTTAAAATTGAGGACAATTTTTGGAAGGGTAAAGCTTATGTAGGGTCTTTATTTTGTCATTAGGTTACCCTTGGTTATTTATCTTTGTTCTCTTGCTGTTGGTATTTAGTTCAAGTTCTGTTCTATTATGCTCATCCCCTTCTGGTCACCGTCACCCCATTCCATTCACATCTGTTTGCATCTCATTCATGTCTGCTGCTATTTCTATTCTATTGTTTCCTACCTGGCATTCCTGGCCACTTGACTCTGGAGCTCTCTCTCTCCTCTTTGCATATCTCACACCTCTTCTATTGTGTCCAGTCACCTTTTCCACATGCCATCATCACATGCCATCATCATCTCATCTGTTATTGGTTATTTTGTAGAATAAGGTTGTTCCATTTTAGTTATAGGTACGTTGTCTTTTATTTAATTGCATCTTACATCCTTTTGTTATTTGTGTATATATTTGCCAATGTTGGCCTTATTAAATCAGTGCATAACCAGACTTCAACTTGCTTACAACCTGCTTACTTCTGTTCTCCATTCGTTCTACTATATAGTTTATGTTCCTGTTTGCTGCTGTGATTTGCTTGCCGTTTTGACTTAGTTACTTTACCAGTTAATTTACAAACCTTATAGTTAGTTCTACCCTCCCCACGTTACCTATTAGTTAATACATTTCCGTGTATTACACTATTCTCCCAAGGGCACAGGATAATGAAGCCACTTAACGGCTGCAATATAGCTGTCCTGTCGGGAGAAAAAGGTTAGAAAGAAATATATCACACGCTCGCAATCTACCCAATCGTTCACAATCATCTAGATCAATTTTCAATCAAATCGCATTCAGCAACAAACACCACTATCACTCAACAAGCCTTATGTATACTAATTTATAAAATTATTCCTCAAAGTTAGATTCCCCAAATACTCTCAGTATATTAATCATACATTAACCATTAAAGAGTCTTCACTCCACCAATATAGAGCCACTCAATAACTCCACAACAGTACACCCAAATTTAAATCCTTAGCCCACCTTAAATTTATCCTCCCAAATTCAAAGTGCCTTCTACCCCCACACTCCAATAAAATCTACGTGTACATATACAAAATATTCAACAGCGTCACGATTCAATTTAGCTGTAGCTCGCCCTGGCTGGATCAGTAGTTCTCCGGATCCTGGAATCCTGAAGAGCCACAAAATACGCAACTCGGTAAAGCAACCAGCAACAATTTCTCCAAATCAATTAATTCCAAAAGTCACAAGACCATAATAGTCTACATAAAATATAATACCGCCCAGCTAGTCACCCACTTTAGGTTTTATAAAGAGAATTACAACTGACCTTAAAGCTTAAAACTCTTACTCAAGTCAAAACTTCCAAAAACAAAATCGAACTACTTTCAATCCAAAAGGCAAAACCCTCAAGTTATTAAAAGTTTCAAGTCTATAAATTCAAAATTATTCTATCTAAATCATCCAGCCTCTAAAAATATATAACCAACTATTTAGCCCAAATGTACACTAACAAACCACCCACCAATAACAATAAATATAATTCTACACCAAGCTAGCATCACCGGCCCCACTGCACGTAACACAGCATCATGCAATATTTATGCAACAGCAAACTCAGTACATAAACACAGTCATATACATAGGCCCTGTGAATACTAGTACAATCCCCCAAAATATCACCACAAACTCTAGAAAATCCGACAAATTTCATAAAAAACACAACTAAGAACTCCAAAAATCATCACACACTTGCTAATTGCAGACAAAAACAATCTTTATTCCGTCGCGCTAATTAATCATCGGCATCGCGATAATAAAATATTAAAACCCAATCACGCACATCGCGTTATGCTATCCGCCCTCTACGTTCAAAGTACGACCGAATTTTTCTCGGGAACAACCCAAAAATGCATGCGACTAAATCCCAAATTTACACATTTTCCCCTCCCCAAAACCTAAAACCGAAAAAGGGATTCTAAAAGAAAACTATTAATTTACGGAAATCCAACAAAACTTGCCTCAAACTGGCACCAAATACCAAAAAATAATATCAAAATCCACGGGGTTCCCGTAACTATGTCGCACTTTTCTTATGAAATTAAAAGCATACTGTGCTGTGTCACCTTGACACTATTACAAACCCACTCCCAATTTCACAAAAAAACGATTCGAAATTTGCTTAGCAGCGCCAATAAAGTGAATCTGCCTGGCAATAATAGACGATAAATATATAGGCTGCGATTCAAAGATATAACCGCCCTTATAACCGGGCAAAAACACTGTATAACAATCACCTTCCGCACACCACATGCAACGGACACAATCAGACACTCGCAAACACGCACACTATAATCAATTACCTGTACTTCGGTGCCTCTCAGCCCGCCATCAGTCCCGGGGCAAGCCACGCAGACGGTGTCTCCGACGCCTCTGCCAGCATCCCCGCTCGACCGTCCCAGAGCCTCGAAGGTCCAAATATTCCTAATCCTAACTCGCCACAACGCGGCGTCTAAAACCCTACAAATACCACTGTTTAATATTCCACTGAACTCCTAAACTATAACCAGCCACCAAGGGCGCACTACTCCACGGAGGAGAATCCTTACCATAAACTAAACATTAACAATAACACTAACTGACATGTGCACTATAATATATCCCGACTATTGCACCGCAAACACAGACACGTCCGTCGCGTCTTGAAGCGTGAAGGCGAGAGAGCGAATGCTCACAAACGGCTAATCTCCGAACCTTTGCCTATTCACTGACCGCCTATGGCCTCTGAAACCAGTTCCAAAGTCCATAGGTCATGGTCAGCCCCTATTCAATATCTAGAGGTCATTATACGGGACCCCTGTCCGAACCTAACAATAGCGTTGCATAACTATCTACCGACGGATGCGCATGCGACCATCGCGTCAGTCTCGCGTAGGGAGTTGGAAACTCCCTAGATATCTATTCAACCGGGCTGGGGGATTTGAATGCAATATCGCCCACTGTTGCCTGGCTGTGTGGCCAGGCTGTCAACTATGGCAGTAGCGACCAGTGAGTCCCACAACATTCGCAAGGCATTTCAGTCTTCGGACTACAGTCTTGTTAATTTTGTTCAATAAATACCGATATATCTATCTATATATCTATCTTGTGTATGGTTAGCATATCTGATTTCGGTCACGCATATTCAAAACGGGTAAACTGGCTTCACGGTGTTATCATTACTTTTATTGTATGTATGCTTTAGAAAATCACTTAATTGAATGGCCAAAGTGGGGCTAGTTACAAAACAATAAAGCCTTTAACTTAGGGCAAGTAAAATTTCAGAACACACGATTGAAATTATATCATTTATGAAATATGTGAATTATGTATAAACTATAATGTCAAATGATAGTATATATCCATGGACAATAGTCGTAGCATATTTCTAAATTACAATGTGGTCCAATGAAAATTTAAGTGTTTGTATCTATAGTTTGGTATTATTAGTTTGATCTAAAGTTTAAAACCAGAATTTAGATATAAAAGTGCTCAGTTTACCTTGTCAAATAAAACTTTAAGACTTTGTTCTCTTTTTACTCTTTCTCTTAATTAGATTCCTGATCAGATGCCCACTTCTCACTGGCCATCAACTGCATTCTAGGCTGGATACAGCGGCAGCGGGATTCGACTTCAAGCCAGCAGCATAAATTGATCTCGCATCCGTTGATCTCCGGGGTTCATGTGCAATAGACATAATATAACACAACGATCATCATGCCAGCTTGTGTCACATTAAGCTGCAGTTGACGGGGCCAAAGCTACGGAATCAGCTGTCTATTCTAAACTGATTTTAGGGTTAGGGTTAGGGTTTAGACACGAATGAGATGGACACAGTGGCGTACCCAGGTTTTTTTTAAGGGAGTGGGGGTTATTTCGTCAGCCAAATTTCTGAGGCCGAGACCGAGACTATTGGTTGAGAGTCGTACAAGAGGGGATGGGGGGGGGGGGGGGGGGGATGTCCGTAGAACATCTTTGAAGCGAGGCTAAGTACCTTTACAAATTTCAAGACTGAGACCAGGATTATTCCAGGATTATTCGCAATTTTCAATGAGACCGGGTTCCTTCAAAATTGTTGAGGCAGAGACTGGTATCCTTCAACATTTTTTAGGTCGAGACGGATAAAATGTGGTCTCGAGACCAGCTACAAGTGGTAAAGGGTGGGTTCAAACCCCCCAAACCGTCATGTTTGGGTCAAAGGGAGGGGGGGGGGGGGGGGGGGTCAGTTTCTTTATATATGTTTTGGTGTTCCCTCGCATATTTTCCAAAGTTAATTTCTATTCTTTGGGTTTATGTCAGGTTTATAATAGGTTCTGACCATACGAGCAATGAAAACTAAAGGGTTTCAGGGACGAACACCAAACTACGGTTTTATATAGCTCAGTCGGTAAGAGTGCCTGTCTAGCAATCTGGAGGTCTCAGGTTCGAATCCCGGTGGAAACTTGGAATCCCATTTTCTTTTGTCTTTTTCATTCATAAATTTCTCCTTGGTCGGGTGTTATATTAACCTGTAGTGCTCTACATCATAGGGCAGCTTTGGCTAGTATGCTCCCCTGGGAGTTGAGATTGAGGTTTGAACAGTACATGATGACCAAAGGTAATTATGTGCTTTGAATAGGGCACCTAGATATGGTGCTCTATAAATACTATATATTATTATATAAGATGATGACGTTATAATTAAGGGAAATTGAGCATTCCTATTGGTTGATTACTGATGCTTAATCCGGTATAGTAAATGGTAAAGTTATAGTGCATATGCACTATAACTGCGCAGGGGATGGCCTTGGAGTGCGTAATGTGCGCTTGTGCGCTTGTTCTTGAATGGGGAAAATGCGCAGAGCGCGCAATTAGTTTCAATACGCGCTAGCTGGCCCTTGTATAAAGTACGCAGGGCCGACGAGAGAACACTCACAATTTGAGCAAGGTCAATTTGGGTTTATCAACATGATAACAAAATCAGTTCCTCAAAAAAATCATCTTATATAACAAATAGTACATGATTCCTGTCGTTAAATATTCCATAATAGACATCTCTACATTTTTAATTTCTCTCGTGCGATTATATTGCACTCGGCCTGCGGCCTCGATGCAATATAATCGCTCTCGAGAAATTAAACATGTATCGTTGTCTATTCTGGTATATTCAACTCCAAACCATGCACTATTTGTATAATATATGAAATGAACATGTGCATATTGACTCTGAAATAGAAAACAACAACAGTTGTAATTATAATTTATGACATTACCAATTGCCTCTTTATTTGTATGACCATGCAGGACCCCATTGCAGAAAGACATACAATCTTGACTTGCAATTGAATGTATCTCTTTCTGCAATGGGACCTATATATTATGTTCGTTTATGCTGCATTATGTGTGTACATGTATTTGCTTGCTTGTCAGTGCTCGCATGTGTGTGTGTGTGTCATTTGTATTTGTGCGCTTTGGTAATTAAGTCAGCTTTGCCAAGTCAAAAGAGTGAAATAGATATACCGAGAATAAAAATGGGGGATATGAGGAATGTGAAGATATATCAGGTGATTGATTGTTATTTTAGAATAATAACTAGTATACAAATTATAAGCACAGATTTCCCAATGTTCAGTTTTACTTGTCAATTATTGAGGGCCAACAGCAACCATAATATACAAGTATTTACTTCCGTTCTATATCATGTATATGAAAAACATTATTATTACGACATTAATTACAGGGGGGGAAATACATGGGGCGGCGGG